>BMAT01011271.1:57097-71902 GCA_019649035.1 Elysia marginata
CTGTTTCATTTATAGACAAATAAGATGCATAATTTTCTTCTGGTAGGTATGTGTTATCTGCAAGCAAAACATAGATGAAGAAAGCGATTTTGTAACATTGAAAGACAAAGAGCACCAAGGAATAAAATTCCTACAGCTGATGCTCGAGGCAATGCTTCCTTATTTTGCAGCATGTAGACATAATTTTTATGCCAAATCAGCAAGGCTGTATTTGCTACACATGTAAGAATTAGAAACAATCAACCCCAAGTGCCCACAGCTTTTCATAAAGGCTATCGTGTTATGAGAAGATCAGACGTAATTATTTTGGGCGGGGATATCATCTGATGTGATGATGGAACAAGTTTTAATGAAACAAATTAAAATCAAGAGAAGGAAGAGGAGGACTGACTAGAGGTAGAGGATTTTGAGAGGCGGAAAGGACAGTGTGGCTGATGTCAATGCCCGCATGTGCCGAAATAAGTTAAAAAACAACGACTCTAACTGGTGTTGATGATTTTTGTAACGCTCCACACAAAGAAAGCACCTTAGCTAAATAAATAGAATATCATAATGACACATGAAAAATCGTGACATTATTTACTTAGAGGTTTCAAGTTTCACCAGAATTGTGAATATCAGCACAGGCAAAATTTCTCATGACTCCACAAATGATACAGTCAATGAAGGGTTTGATTGATTGTAGGGTATTTTTACAAGCCCAATTCCACTTCAAAGGTGCTCTCAGGGCTTGGGTCCCAATGACAATTTACGGGCTGCCACCCAGAGACTAGCGGGGATACCATGACTTAGCCTCAGCCGGTCACATTATACTGACACCGACCCAACCAGTAGGGGCCCGGACTGTGCTCGGCTGTGTTTCGAACCCGCGACCTCTTGGCCACGGAGCGAAGCCACTACCAACTGAGCTATCTAGGCCCCTCAATGAAGGGTAAAGCTTTCACAGAAGTAACATTTAAAAGATCAGATCAAGTGAAATTAATACTCTATAGAGAGCCCTTTTTAGTAAAGATAGATAACGATGTTGTGCACATTGATCCTCAACTACTTTTCCAAAGACTTTTGTCAGCCCGACAAGCAACACCGACACAGCCTCAGGAAGTTCTATCGTACGAGCTTCCTGCCCCCTCATCTTCATTATTTTGATTCCTGTGAAATGATGAGAACCTACCAGAAATCAGAACTTGCAAAAAGCTTGTGGAGAGAGGATAGTGCAGCTACCCGATAGAAGCTGTTATCATCTTCTCTTCACCGATTTCTAGAGGGGGTCTCTTTGCTTCATAAAGTCAGTTGGCCCAGAGGTACTACTTCCAAACAAATTGATGACATGAATGTTAACTATGTACAGGCGTAGTATGCGTCTTCCACGGTCGTCTTTGATGGTTATGCCTTGAGGCCAACAACAAAAGATTCAGCTCATGCTAGAAGACTATGATCATCTTCAGATGTTGAAATAAGCCCTGATGCTTTTCTTGGTGAAACGAAAGATTCATTTTTGTCAAATAACAACAAAAAGAGAAACTTCATTAACTTTCTCAGCACCAAATTAAGCCAAGCCAATACTATTGTTTTCCACGCGAAAAGTGACGTAGAGGCCATAATCGTGCAGCAGAATCTGCAGGCAGGAATGTCACGTGATACTGTTTTAGTTAGAGAAGACACAGACCTTCGGTTTCTATTGCTTTACCATGTCAGTAAAAAACATGACAAACTTTTTTCCGCTGCGTCTCAAGATCAGACTTCGGACATTCACAAGACAAAAGCCGTTTTGGGCAAGACCTCAGGAACAACATAATCCTCTTTCATGCTTTTACTGGCTGTGACACAATATCCCATCCATGTAATACTGAAAAGGGTAAAAAACGAATTTAAAAATAATTAACAACTTAAAGCAGCTGCTAAGAATTTCATGGTTGCCAATGGACGAGGTAGAAAAAAATAATAAAATCAAGAGAGGACCCTTTGGTCTGTTTGTATGGCGGAAGCATCGATAGTTTAAATGAGCTCAGGTACAGGAAGTAGGACACAAGTGGCTTCCCAGAAACATCCCGCACAGGCCCACACATTACCACCAACATTTGCTGCCTCAAAGTTTCATGTCTTAAGAGTTTTCTTGCAAGTAAAGATTTGGAAAGAATTGATTGACCCTGCAGAAGAGATCCAATACAGTGGGATTTGGAGCTTTTGAATGACGTCTTATACCCAAGCTGCACAGATACCTCACCTGCCCCTAAAGATCATCTGAACTTCAATTTCTTGCTAGTGCAAATGAGATTGATCTTCTCTTCGAGGCATTTGCCGGAAATATGGCCTTAATTGTTCTCCTGCCTGTATCAATTGCATGGAAGAAAGCTGTAAAAACATTCCTCAATATTTTAAAACAAATGAAATATATGACAGCGAAAGTGAGGATGAAGATGTTTTAGATAGTGTTGTCAAAACGAACTTACAGGCTTTATTACCATGCAATGTGAGGCATGGCATACCCGAAACTGATTTTCCATGCGATAACCTTTTTTCTTAGTTTTATTTTTGGAGAAGCCCTTTAGGCGCTCTAAATTGTTGTCCACTTTACCGTAATGTTAATTGTTATAACGCATACATGAGCAAATATATGTTTCTGGGGGGGGGGGGAGTCCAAAATGCATTTTAAGAAATAAGCATTATTAACTAATTGATTCTTGAATATTGTATTATGTCCAATGTATTTGTAAAGTTTTGATTGATTTGTGCCCTTCACATCTAAAACACCAAAAACAACAAAACTTAAGGCCTAAATAATGTATTTGTTTAACCCTTTATAGCCCAAGATTTCTCAACAAAACTGAGACTGTTCTTAGCAAGGGTGCTTTTATGGAAGCGTTCTAAATTTCATCATCCTACCTTTATTACTTTCCATGACGAGCCTTTTTATAACTTACAAAGAAAGGACTTATGAAAAAAGTCGATTTTCCAAAAACGCAGTGGCAAATGGTTGGACTGATGTCGTTGCTAAATAGAACGATTGTTTGAGTTTCTAATGGCTCATCAATGGAGAAATTGCTAGGCTGTATTTGCAAAAATTAACTAATAGCAAAGTTTGATCGGTTTTTTAAATTTTTTGAAATAGTGAGATTTCTAAATGCCGTCGGTTCACAAAGGCTTAATGCACAATAGGTAAATGTTGGAACCTAAGGAAAGCCTATAACTATTAATAGTTATCGCGACAGAGAATTTTGTATGACACACTATGTTTGAACGGAAAGTTATTGGGAAAAATGGGGCTCAATTTTCGCAATTATCTCTTGCTGTCGTATCTTCTTGTATGGTTACCCTTAATCTTTGATTTATTTTTTTACGTTATGTAAATAAATACAAAAACTTTGCGCTTTTTAAAAAAATAAGAACTGTTTCAATTACTGCAGGTCATGAGACGCTTGAAATAGTCTAATAATTAGCCGATTAGCCGTTTAGCCCATTACTTGTAAACTGTCTCTTTAGTTTTTGTTCCTTTTTAAAGCACCACCTCACCAAAAATACTTTAAAATGTCGCTTTTTTGTTCAAAATAAAATATTTCAACAAGATTTTGTTATAAAACTGCCTTTATTTTGTTCCTTCTTTGTTGAACAATGTAGATCCATGAGCTATATAATATAGAATAAGAACAAAGCTGGGACAAAGTTGTTAACGTTATCAGTGACCTTTGACCTCTTTACATACACGAATAATCGTAAAATGATATTTAAGTTCAAGACATTGCAATAAATGATGTGTGTAGCCATTTTCAAGCATATAACCCGGATTTAAGCGGCGTAAATGAAAAAAATGTACACACATTTGTCACGAAAATGACGTTGTGGAGAAAGCGGACTTTGAAAAAAATAAATCGCTCTTTAGCTTACTAAATTATGGCACTAAGATGTTAATTTTCGTAAAATCTAAACCTTTGTCAATTACTAAACTTTGTAGAATGAAAATGTGTCTAATTTCAAGTACAAAACACAGTTTGCAAAATTTTCAATTTTTTTCACAAAATTGCACTTGATGATATTTGACCTCTAAAAAAAGTATGTTCCCCCGCCTCTGCGGCGGTAAACTTTTAGTATGTTACACTTCAAATATTTCTTAACAAGAAAATATAAGAAAACGTTAGAAAGCAATTAGTTTGAGGTTCGGCCTTTTTTTTGGCTATCTTTCCTGGACTAGAATCAAACCAAATCCAAACAAAGAGTGAGGAAAAGAAAGAAAATAAACAAAACAAAGAAGAAACAACTTGACAAAGATTACTTGGAAACAGCAGCTTAAGAATCTGTACGTTAAACTAATTGAGGAATCTCATGTTTCACAGTGTTTCTCATATTGTTCCCTCTCTGCCTGGGTTTGATGTGAAGAGTCCACCTGGACAAAGATCATAATGCGGACTAAGAGGCTGAGGAAAAGGCAAAGAAAGGAAAGTGAAACGATGTTTGGAGATGTAATATTATCAAAGGCTTCATTAATTATGAACAAAGTTGATCAGTTAAGGAGGAGCATTCCAAAATTATGATATATTATTATCGTTCATAAGGTCAGAAAAGTGGGGCAGCCAAACAGAGAGAGACAAACTTACAGAGGAGGGAGAAAGCCATAATATTACATAGAGATATATGATAGTAAGACGGATAGATAGAGAGCTAAGGAGAGAGAGAGAGAGAGAGAGAGAGAGAGCGAAAGAGGAAAATAGATAGACAGAGAGGGGAAGAGAGAGAAATAAACAGAGAGTATAATAGTGGCTCTGTGGTTAGGGCGTCGGACTTGTGATCCGGCGGTCGCGGGTTCGATTCCCACCACATCACATGTTGTAACTGCCTTAGGAAAGCAATTTATCCACATTTTCCTCAGTCCACCACCTGTAAAATGGGTACCTGGCTATAGGCAGTGCTTGAAATTTGTAGAATGATAGTATTTGAGCGCCTAACTGGCAGCCGTGCTGTAATGCTCTGAAATATGAGTTGAATTTGCTTTGGTGTGTATTGACCTGCTGGGGGAAATATGTAAAGTCTTGAAACTGCCTTCGGCGGTGGAACACTATAATCCATATTTTTTTTTTTTTAAAGAAAGACGATAACTGTTGTCTCGGCCCTCTATGTTTTAATAGAGATTGACGGAAAACAAAGAGTCGTAGATAAAAGATAAAAAGTGAGAGATTGAAAGCGAGCGCAAAACTGGCTGATGATGAAAAAGAAAGAGAAAGAGAGAGAGAGATAGAGAGAAAGATAGACAGACAGACAGACAGACAGACATACAGACAGAAAAAGAAGCAGAGAGAGAAAAAAGAGAAAGAGAGAGAAAGAGAGTGTGTGTGTGAGAGAGAGAAAGAGAGTGTGTGTGTGTGTGAGAGAGAGAAAGAAAGGGATTCAAAACACTTAAGACTATGTTATTTATCTTTTTTTTTTCCTGTTGGGAAACTCACTTACGACCTTGCGTTCAAGGATAGAAAGAAAAGAAAAACTTGGAACCAATTATCCATCTAGAACTGAACAAGTGCCTCCAATCACAAGTATAAAAACACACAGAATGTGCGAGCACTCAGAATAGCTCTGTTTTAGCTCTATTTTCATTGTATTGTTGAAAATTGTTTGTGGATTAAACTGTTTTCACGTTTATTTGAAAACTAATATTGTTTACACCACTCGACTTCAGCAGCTGAAACAGTGTTGGAGGTAAGCGTCAGATACTTAATACATCATAGAAAAAAGATATCAAATAAAAAATAAATAAATAAAACAAGTTTTGTTCTCGATAATTTTTAGATACAGAAATAAATTAATAGGCATGAAGGAAGTCGATTGATCAAAATGTAATACAATTTTTTTTCCATCTTAGCAAGTAAATTTGTTTCTGTAGTGAATGTATCGCTAGGAGTTTTCATGAACATCAGGGACAGGATTAGTCGAAAGTGATTTATCGAGATAAAAATATTCTGAGCAAAAGTTTGCTGTAAATACCTTAAAATTGTCTGCAAAAATTAACCAAAATTTATAACATTAAAGAAGCTGAATTAAACAAAAATGTGCTTGAGTTTTTGTCGCGAAAGCTCCATGATGCAGCGGGTTGAATCTCAAGCGTCTGTTCAAATAAACTGTCTGAGCATTGAGATTTTATAATTTAGATATAATTATGTTCTGCTAAAATAAACATTTGTGTGTTATTGACAAGGAAATGGACGCAATAATGACAAAGTATTTAATCAACAACAACGAAAATTGCACAGGCGCCAACGTCAAAATGTAAAACTATTTGAATAACGCCAACTGGCATATTTTTCCAGTTATTGAAATGCAAATACCTTGATACCTTATCAGAAAAGCCCACACATCCCCTACCCACACACAGATTTGTGCTTATGCACAGTTAATTACGTTGATTTTTAAAACTGTTAGCACGCCAGAGAAGGTGTAAGCTTCTCAATCAAGCTTCCCCAAATTACTGATAAGTGATATGGAATAGAACATTTTTGGATTTATTCCTCTATTAGGCAAACTTCTGGAATTAGGGAAAAATACTTTCAGGTTTAAGAAAACTTTATACGCTAAGCCCAGGCTCTAATGCCAAATCAGAAGAAAAGATGACACACAGTGCCTTCACTTCATTATAGCCGCTCGTTTGTAGGGTCGTCTGACCGCACAGCTTCGGCTGCTCCTCGTCTTATCTCCGCGATGGAGGTCCTTCATTCGTCTTGGTTCTCTAAATGTAAAAGTAAAGAGCGTTTTTATATAACGCCTAATTCACTAATGTGCTCTAAGCGCTTTACATGGATTACCCGACAGGCCAATACCAACCATTTCACCTTCTGAACTCACGAAGGAGTAATTTATAAAGCGCATCATTCTAGCACACTGACAAGATCTTTCACTGCCTATAGCCGGGTACTTCTCTAACGCATCAGTGCGGCGAAGAAATGTGTGTAAATAGCCTTTCCCAAGGACTAAAACGTCGACCTGCCGAAAGCAGGACTCGAACCTCAGACCTCTCGGTCCGAAAGCCGAGCGTCTACTAGACCACGACGCCACACAATGCAATGTCTCAAATTAAATCCAGCTCTTTCTGTGATGTTAAAGTCCTTTTCTCGCCCGGAACGTGTTTGAGGTGGTTATTTAAAGTAACTGGAAGTGTTGTTATTGGTCTACCCCTTGGTCTTTTACTGTTTTCTACAAATTAGAACTGCATTGCTTCGTTTGCCGGAATACACGGATCTCATCTTAATATGTGTCCAAACATTCTCCATCTAGACTCAAGTACTTGGAGGGAAAGAGGAAATTGTCCACATTTTTTCGTAAAGTGAATGGTTTGATATTTTTGTTGGGTATTGAATTTTAAGGACTCTCGTAAGTTTTCTTATGGAATGCGTCGAATTTGTCCTTGTCTGTTTTTGTCAAAGCCCATGTGCCACAGTTGTATAATAGTATCTACATTGCCTACAACAGTAAAAAAAATGGCTTCCAAAACCTACGCTAGTACTGCGCTAATTCAGATTGTAGATCAAAATATCTTCTTTATCAAGCTTTAAATCTAGATATCTAAACCAATATCAAGATGTAAAAAAAAATTTATACTCTTAATCTAGAGTTTAGATCTAGACCTAACCTAAGTTCTAGAGAATTCAACAAATAAAGAGGGCGAAAATATTTTTTTGTGTGTATTCTTTTGCCTAGGCTCAAGTGAGTAAAATTTGACCTCTCTTTTGCGGCGTCGTGGTCCAGTGGTAGACGCTCGGCTTTCGGATCGTGAGGTCCGGGCTTCGAGTCCTGCTTTCGGCAGGTCAACGTTTAGTCCTTGAGAAAGGCTATTTACACACATTACTTCGCCTCACTCATGCGTTAAACGAGTACCCGACTATAGGCAGTGAAAGATCTTGTCAGAATGCTAGAGTGATGCGCTTAACTAGCTACTCCTCTGTGAGTTCAGAAGGTACTTTGGTTGGGAATAGCCTGTCGGGGAACCCATGTAAAGCGCTTAGAGCACTTTAGTGGATATGCGCTATATAAAAGCGCTCTTTACTTTATTACTAACTAGTTCTACGAAGAGTATGAGGAAGTGACAAATCATAACATATCTAATCGCAATCTATAGGGACTTAAGAATATGTGAATAATGGACTGGTATAATTATTTATAGCGATACTTACATCAATTGCGGAGACAACATTAGCCGTGTAAGATACATTGGCCCTGTTCGCAAATACAGCTCTAGAGGACTTTTGCACATATGCTTTAAGACCGACTCTAGACCTCACTCTACTGCCTGTCTTGGCTAGATTTGTAATTTGTGCTATCTAGAGACCTGTGAAGGGATGTCTGAGTAGATCTAATAAGGGATAATAAAGAATGCTTGTGCATCAGTATGGTGACTTCTTTCTACTTCACTGGCTATCTGTGGTCTTCGTCTTGGCTATAATTGTAATTTGTGCCATTTGGAGCCAGGTTATTTCATGCCAAGCCAGCAGATTGACTGATTAAGATCTACTTATTTTAAGTGATCTTCCAATACGCCACCTAAAATACATCAATTATAGTTTATAGCTATAATCTAATTTAGATTATTTTGATGGTAACAGGTAGGAATCCTACTCTTATTATAGTATGATACGACATCTGTTATCAGCGTGTACCGAGCACTGATATGGTTTTCTGAAATTTATTTGCTATGCCGCTAGGTGCCTGAGGACATTAGTGGCAACGCGTGGCGCGTGGTTTTGTCAAAGTCAATATTTTTAAAGTTTTATTTTAATAAAAAGTACAATGCAGGTTTTCCCATACTCGACCCGAGCACTTGGACAGGTTCAAATGAGCGAATGAAAATAGATTCCAGCTCGAGGTCGAACCCGGCGAATCCTGAATAGTGGACAGTCGGTTCACCGACTGTGTCATCACTACACAATTTAGCGTTATAACGTTCAAATTATTCTTGACAAATTTAAATGTTAACTTTTGTGTTCAAATTTAATGTGATGGAGATAAAAACTTCCAACTTTGGTACATCACTAACGTTAAACAGCACAAGACAGTGCCACAAATCTTGCGCTTCTTTGTTTGTAATGCGTACAACTACGAGGGGTCGCACCTTCACCAAAGCTCAAATTCATTATTTTTGATTGGCAAATGAAGTTAAAACTTTCAGGATCAAGGTTGCAGAATCGAGTTGTGACGCTACTATATTAAATCAGTCATCAGTCAGAAGTTCGACCTCTTGATCTCTTAATTTGTATATTTACAGTATATACGGGAGAACTCAAGCCAAAGCAAGGAATAATAAAGTCGCGGCAAAGGGCATCAACTCAGTAATAGTCGCGGCGGCTTATGACATACTTTCAATCATAGCTAAAATTTTCCTTTAAAGACGAGTTTGCACTTAAGGTACTTCAGTAGCTTGAAATAACATAACTTTCCATAGCTTGGCTGCTTGGGCGGCAATGTTTGTACCTAATTTCAATTTTGCAACAATTGACGCCCCTGATTTTGGAATATATGTAAAATGTACATGACAGAACCATTTTCAGAATTCGATTGACCTGGCTGAGGTTTGGCGCCCCAATCGATTGCCTTGGTGGTACCCGAGTGACATCCAACGCTATAGAGCTCTACCACGATGCTTGCCGCCGCGGCTGTGTTGGCTTTACTTGGGGCTTCATGCGCTTTCAGCTCCTCACTCTCAGCATCTCAGGATCACCCTGTGCAGAACTCAACATTTCTTGTGACAGGCGAAAGGCCTGCTCCAGAGACTGAGAAGGATAATCAAGGTAGTACAATTTTTTTGCTTTCCTAATTATATTTCCTAGTGAGATAGACATTTGCCAAAAAAAAAAAAAAAAAAAAAAAAGAAGTGAGAGATCCAAACTAGGCTTAGCACACATAATAATGTTGTAAACGCACACCGATTTTCATCAATGTGCTAAGTTCTAATTCCTTATCAATTATTAGGATTAATGATTTGAAATTCCCTTAGAAACCTCTCTGAAACCTAAATGCTCATAACAATCTTTCACAGACCTGTGAAAATTGCCGTAATAAATACAAGCGTTTTTCAATTAATTTCAAAATACATCCATATTTCTAAATATAACTTTTTGAAAAAGAAGGGGTTAACGGCTAGACAGTTACAAAATGAAGACGAATTGAATTTTTTTATGAAACTATCAGGAAAGCAGGAGCAGTACCGCTGTAACACACCCAATCGCCAACCCCTAGTTTTTATTCGTGCTTAATTTTGTAGATTACATGCATAAAGAGCACTCGGCTTTTTGGACATTAATCTTCGCTTCACTTCCTGTATTATATATAAGGAGCAGAACAGAACATTTTATAAGGTGATCGTACAGGGGAAAAATTACTTTAAAGATATAAAATATTATAAAATTGCACGCAAAATTTGGGTCCACAATTTATTAAAGATCTACAATATTTAAAAGAAGCCAATTTTCAATTCCACGATAAAAAATACATTCAAAGGGTAAATATTTAAAAGTATATAGTTAAATGAATAATTGACACAATTATGAAAATAGAACAATTTTCTACAACTATAAAGCCCTCCCGCGGTGCTTATAATGAGAGATATGCTTTGCGCATGCTTGAGATCATGTTTAAACACCTGGGCAGTATCTCCCTGATACAAAACATTGCTAAAGATATGCTGAAAAGAAAAATAATTCTTCAGCAGGATAGAAAGAGGCAGGCGGGCAAATAACCACCGTGGGAATATTAAACCTCCACAGGTTTAACTCTGGCACTGAATCGAGAAGTGGTGTGGAAGGACCGGGGAGGCAATCATTGCGGAGCATTAACTTGCAGAGCAAAGGGAGACCAGGCAACTATCGACAGTGTCACAGTTACCGCGGTGAGAGGACCCGAATCATCTACAGAGCTACTGACAGTCGCAACAAGCAGATCCAAAGTCGAGATCCGCACTGATAACTTTCATGCTAACGGGTCTCTGGTAAACAACGAGGCGACAATATACCTTGATGGGATGAAACATTCTTCTTGTGCCTCAGACCATTTCACCTGTACGGTCATTTTTACAAAAGAATCAGGGGAGAAAGGAAAAATTTTCACAATTACAGGACCAGGCAACCCCTTAGAAACGAAAACCCACTCAGCTTCAGATAGCAAAACCGCTGCAAAACCGGTTCGCTTTCCGACTCCGCTTGGGAATCCCTTCGCGTCAGAAATGTGGTTTTTAGGGGATAAAATCACAAAAATCGAAGGCAAATTTGAAACGCTCCGGAACCGGCTGGACAGTAGGATGACGCAAAACGTGGATGCCATACACGAGAGAGCCGGCGCTTTAGAGAACAACGTCCTCGAAAGAGTCGCCTCAGTGGAGTCCGACGTTTCTTCCAGAGTATCCAGACTCGAGGACAGAGTGTCGTCACTTCTGCTGGCCCAGTCACGTGATGCAGGGCCAAACTCTGCCCAGACATCGACAGATCTCGAGAAAAGACTCGATGAGATCGGCTCCACTCTAGATAGACTGAACGTGTCTTCTCAGACAGAAGGAGAGAGCAAGCGCAAGGTATGGTCGGATTCATTATGTTCTTTGAGGGCACGAGATATTTACTAGCATTTCTTTTGTCTTCCTTTCTTCAATGTCTTAATTTCTATTCAAGATAAATTATTTGCCGAACTTGATGATATTTCTGTCATCTATAGTTTTCCTTTTGAATCGGGTCTAATCTAATTCATGAAAATAATTTTATAATGCGGGAAAGTTAAGATTGGTTTAAGATATTTCACTAACAATTTAAGCTTTGCTAAACTTGCCTGCCTCAGTTTATTTATTCATTTATTTTATACTATAAAGAGATTTGAATTCCAAGTTGGCAGAAATATGATCGTCCAAACATACTCCTTTACATGGATATCTTGGGAACAGGAAGAAAAGGAAGAAAACAGTGGTTGTGAAAAATGATTTAAACGCCAACAAAAAAACAATGTCGTTGAAGGTCAGATCTATGAGGTCTGTTCTGAAAGCAACCAGAAAACGGTCATAAAATTAATACTTACCATTGTATCAAACGGAACATTTGCTCATATTTACTTTGGTATTTAACTCTTTCGATATTTAATCCCAATCTATGGTCTCATGATAACAGGAGATCTAAATTTTATCTCGCCTCTCTAAAAAAAAAACAACCCATACTCCCTTACGCTTCTTAGCATTTGACATCACGTACCAGCCGCGGGTTGAGAACCATGAGGGACTCAAGCTGATGATTGTATGTCTCAAACATAAAAAAAGAAATAATTTCTTCCACTCATTCCACAGCCTGAGATCTGTTTGCGCGGTATGGGTGATGATGTAACGAAGACCTACCCAGCCTACGTCGTTTTGTCTAATCAACTGATAAACAAAGACATCCTGTGTGACACGCATACAATTGGCGGCGGCTGGATCGTCTTTCAGGTGGCAGCTAGTTCTTTTTTTTTTGTAATGGAAATTTCGCGTCGTTCAAATGACCAGCTTTAAAGTAATAAATTTTGTCTCCCAGGTTATCCATAGATTGTGCCATGTTTGCTGTTAGTTTTCATTACTGACAAGGAGCTGTAGGAGACATTAACACTGCCGTTCACTCTCTCAATCAATCCAAACTCTTCATCTGTAAGGCCATTGTAACCGAGAGAAAAACAATTAATAAAAAACATAATTATGTAGGACTTACAGAAAGCACTCTTAAGACCAGGTATAACCAACTCTAGTCATCCTTCAATATAAACATAAAAAAAGCTTCTACGAGCCTTAATGAACACATTAATTAGTCGCTAAATGACAAAAACATATAACACAAAATTGAATGGCAGATATTAAAAAAAAACGCAAGACTATATATGCCAAGGGAAAAGACATGTTTGTTGTGCCTGAAGAAAAAAAAGAGGTTCCTAAAATGTGCGTAAGAGAGTGCACATAAACGAAAGTTCTTGTTGGTGAATATAACCCGGTCGGCCATGTTGGTAAACACAGATCAGCCATCCATCTGATGAGGGCAGAGCCTCTCGAAGCCATGGCAATGCACAAAATTTAAATTATGACAATTAATGCGCACCTGCAGTAGAGCACTCTTCGAATTCTGTTACCTTACCCTAAAACTTATATTATCTAACGAGATGCATGGCGGTTAGGTTAGTTTGTTTGAAATTTAAGGTCTCTTTTCAACTACAAAGTTATATTAGAGACGGCGCTTGGGACAAATGAAAGCGTGCTGCCACACTGTGCTGTAAGGAGCGCTTGCACACACCACACCCTGTCACATTATCCTGACACCGGACCGACCAGACTTAGCACTAAATCCATAATGCCAGACACTAGGCAGATCAATTGCTAATACCAATTTTAAAGACCTTGGTTTGACTCGGCCAGGGATAGAATGGCGACTAGGAAAGCCTACTTTACTTCGTGTCCGTCTCGAGCTTGTTATTGTTTGCTTTGGTTTTTTTCTGCTTCCTTTCGATGTATTGAAATTTTCCAACAGGTGTTTCGTGTGTGCAGGCACCAACTCAGAATGTCATTTCCTTTGTTCAGACTGGGTTTTCTAGTCAGTATGACAAATTTTTCACATAAACAAGGGTTGCATAATTTAGATTTTCTTAAGTATGACTGGTTAGGTTGTAATATCTCCCATGTGATGATGTTCTTTTTTTTTTCAGTTTCCAAACATGCTCGCATAGTGCCACTGAGGATCTTTTTTGGTTGAGTTGGAAAACTTGGTTTGTGTTGGTTGTACCTTGATTCAAATTAGTTCTGAGAAATTCCGATGTATTATTTTGTTTCCTTTGTCTCTTCCTGTATTACTGTTGCCTCATGTACTATATTTTCTATGAAACATTTGCCTTGGGGAGAGCAGTTGTTTTTTTTCCATAGTCACACAGCTTTTTTTTTACCTTCTCTTCATTGTGTTTCGTTATCATTGAATTGTTATGGTTGTTTCTTATTTGTTTTACGTTGTTCATGCAGCTGTAGCTTCGCTTAAAGGTATATTTTTTATTTATAATTTTGTGCAGTTTGTGGTCTGGCGGGAAGTATGTGTCTATCAGAGTGAAGAATGTTTTGACGATGTTGATGGCGATGCTATTGTTGTTCAGTGGGATGAACCAAGTGATTTTTCTTTTCCTAGATCTCTTTTCTTGTTCTTTTCCTGTGATCTCTGGGTCTTCGTTGTTGTGGTCTAATGTCTCAGTTTTTAAGACTGTTGCTGCTTCGGATGTTTTCTTTTCTACTTTAGTTCTTGAACGTGGGCGCATACTTTTAAGGTTGCCTTGTAGTGTTTTGCCTATTCTTTGAATTATCTAATGTTGAATAAGTTGTTTGAAAGTCTTGTTGCAATTTCTTTTGTAAGACTTTGAATCATGTCGGGAAGGGAGGTGTCCATGGAGCATACGCTGTCGTTGGGGTTTTTTGTGTGGTCTGGAAAGCCCTGTGTAGCATTTTTTTGTTTGCCTCTATTGGGATGTTAAATTGATTTTCTTTGAATACGTTGCATATTTTCTTTTTTTTGTTATGTCCTCTTCATACTCAACAAAAAGTAAATGATGCAACCTTTACTTTTCTAGAAAATCCCTCATATTGACTAGATAAACCCAGTCTGAACATAAGGGAAGGAAATTCAGAACTGGTACATGCACAAAAGAAAGCAGGTACTGGAAAAATTTCACTACACCGGAAGGAAGCATAAAAGCAACCTTGACAATCCTTAACTGAAGAGAGCCACAAGCTCGAAACAGGCTCGTTATAGGAGATAAACTTCCTAATCTACGTTATCAATTTCTCACATTTCAATAAAACGCCATAAT
>BMAT01011273.1:24979-35579 GCA_019649035.1 Elysia marginata
TTAAACAGAAGAGAAGCTGCCACGCACAGCTCAGGCTTTAATGCTAAAACAGGAGAAAACCTGTCACGCATAGCTTAGGTCATAATACTAAAAAGGAAAACCTGTCACGCACAGCTTAGGCCTTAATACTAAAGCAAAAGAAAACTTGTCACGAATAGCTTAGGCCCTAATTTTAGAACGGGAGAAAACCTGTCACGCATAACTTAGGCCTTAATCCTAAAACAGAAGAAAAGCGGTCACGAGGCCTAAAGTGGAAAAATGGCGCCTAAAACTTACACTAAATCTAGGCCTAATAAAGACTTTAGATCTAGAAATCTTCAATATCTAGCTATAAATCCATTTTATCTAAATTGATTTCTAGACGTAAGTCAAACGTTTCAGGTCTTGATCTATACTTCCACAGAATTTCTAGAAATCTCAAACTTTGCATGAGTAACAATGCTGGGAGAGCAGACAAATCATCGTCTTCCTACCATCGCCAACTAGGACATCCTTGGTTTCGATAATTTAACAAGCACGAGGTCTTCATACATCGATTGGAAATAATCGGCCATTTTCTTTTTCTTGATCACTTTAACAGTTAAGTTATTACTGTTCGTGAGCATTTCAAAAAAATATTCAAAGTCCTTTGCTAACAATAATTATTGTCAATAATGAAGGATAGCACGGCACAACGCAAGTTGCACATTTTTAAGTTAGTGGAGATTTTTTAACTATCATACCTACAACAAGAAATTAATAGCGTTATTACATAATCTAAAGATCCACTAATAATCGAAGTTCAGGTTAAATCATAGAGAGCCATGAATGTGTATCAAACAGACAAGTGCAACAGAGCAACAAATGTCTTTCTTCTACTGTCTCAGTCAAAACAGGCACATTTTCAACCTGTAGATCTCATTTCGCGCATTGTTTCCGCGAAAAACCGATTGCTCAATCAAGCGTATGCTAGTTCTACAGGCACCTTTTTATTTTCATTTCGACAATGCAGGCCGCAATGGAAGTTTAACCTAATAAAACTTGTTAAAAAAAAGAATTCGATTTTCCGGTCCAAGAATTACTTTGCTATCTAATTTTGGTTGTGCGGTAGTTTTGCAGTCTGCTCAGTTTTTTGCTCTCCCTTAACCGTCTTTGCCATTTTGATTTTTGAGATTTTTTCCTCACATTTCAGTACCTTATGTCTCAAACAACAGGCCAGGGGTAAACCAAACAAAACTCATGAATTTTTGTCACATCAAGTTATAAGCATTTTTAAAAACATCATTTGAAGACTTGTGAATCTTTTTTTAAAATCGATAATAGTTTTTAAAGCAAATAAAATTATTTTGGAAATTAATAGGGTTTTTTGTTGTTACTTTCAGAGGCTCTAACTGAAAACTTATCTGAGCGACTTTTGGCCTGACTTGCTCAGGTTGCCTCAGATTATTGATTTATTTCTTTTTACTTCTGTTCTCAGATACCTCGATGATCCTCTTCTGCCTCCGCACACTTTCTGCAAACCGATATCCTGCTGAATTTTTTGACTATTTATTTCATATCTTTTTCAAAGTGTATGTATGGGCTTGAACACGCGCCTTCTTATCTCTCGGTCTTACTCAACAACTCTGGGTCTTTTTTTCTAACCATCTCTATCTTTCTTTCTCTAAAGAGTTTCTTCTAATTATCTTTTCACAAAATTTTTGAATTTTCATGCAATTTATCGCGCTTGATAGCTCATGAGAATTAATAGTTTTCAAGGTCTAGGGTTGTGAATATTGCTTTTTACAACCGAGTGGTTATTAGGGCTGGTAACAATACTGAACGTGAGAAAGTTATAAGCTAACTACTTGATGTGTTATTTAGTGTGATAATCCTAAACTGCATTATGAAATCAGTAGTTTGGAAAAAAGTCTGCCTTTTCCCTAATCTTAAATGTACAAATCATGTGATAATGACACAGCGAAAACAGTTTTACAGCTACAGAGTTCTTTTCAATTACAGGTTTACCAATGATGCATGAAGTAGTTTAATAATAACTACTTGAAATTTCGGCAACCTAAAACCTTATTTGTCAGATTTACACAATAAAAATAACCTCCATATCTTTAACACAAGCCTCAATGATCCCCAATTTTCAAAGGCTTTGGCTCAAGATACGATCACAAAATGAAAATCTTTATCTTTAACACAAAGAGCGCATCAAGCGATTTCCACTGATGCGCAGTATCTTTATGCCCTAAACTTTTCAGCTTTATCTATTACGTGTGATTTATACATTTTATATTAACATGTTTGCGCGTGTTTTGTTAGGTTTATTTTTGTTTGTTTCCTATAACTCTCGCCTTCTTTGTTTGAACGCAGGAGTCTAGCTTACCACTATTGTTTGTTAAGCCGCCTAAAGCAAGTACAATTATTTCTGCCTGGCTGAATCTCCTATTTGAGATAGTCTACCCCTCTACCAATCCAAACAGTAATAATAGGCGTCTAGACTTTAATTAACTGCTCGTTTCAGAACTATTTCTTTCATTGAATTGTGTAGCTAAGGGCTTAATGCGGTTATCTAAACTGAATTGCTCTATGGGTGTCCCCAACGAACTGTTGCAATACAGTGTAAGTATATACCGAGCCAGTATACAGGGTTTTTCTTTTTCTTGCCGGCCAATTCAGATCATATGAGCACAAAAAGGTTTGAAAACGTTTATCCGATAAGTGATATAATTGAATAAGTTGTGGATCTATGTTGGCGAATGTAAGAGCGCTGTAGCGATATGACTCGGGTAGGTTATGAAGTATACAGTGATCAATTTACAAAAAGCACTGAAGTACAAACAATATTATAGTCTTCAAGGTTTGATTCCTTTTATTGTACGTGTAACACTACTGTAAACATCTCAATAGTGCAAACAAAAGCGCTACAATTTGAAAGATTTCATGAGCATTGGGAAAATAACCTAGATTTTTTTTCACGGTATTTAATGCGTGTTACGCTCATTAAGTATAAGATAATTTATCGGATGTTAATCCATCTGAAATTTATTGATAAAATTTAATTCTGCAATGCGCAAAAATGGGGGAGGGGAGAGGTGAGAGAAAAGTGGCATCTTACGCTATCACAGTCTTATACAAAAGTACTGTGAGATCGAAATTTTACATTATGAATAGATTTAAATAGAGATCTTTAACACGGGAAGCTCTGAACAATCATTGAAGTCATTGTTCCCTTCCTATGCAATATAACACTCCTTAGAGCATGCAAGTAAAGGACCTGTTATAAGTAGCTTTTATTTGTACACGGTGTCATATTTCGAGAGTGAGAGAGAGACATATTCAGGCAGAAGGGGGGGGGGGAGAAGTCAAGCTTGCAGAGACAGAGATTGGAATTGAGAGAAAGACAGGAAAAAAAACAAAGAAATACAATGGAGAGAGAGAGGAGGAGGGAGGGGGGGAGAAAGAGTATGTAGTGTGTATGTGTTTGTATATTTGTCAAATTTTATTTCCTATATCCCAGTCTTTGATATATATGTGATTTATTACTGTGAAAACAATAGTTCTATAGGACGAATAAAACTTTTTATGCCACCTATTTTATTGAAGACCTTTACAGACCGGCCGATTCAAGTAGTTTTTTGTTCCAGCTCTTTTCTGTATCGCTTACTCTCATCGGGAATTCCCCTTCACTGTACATCGGCCAAAACAAAAATCGTTCATTATGCGTAAATTAACAATAAAAGAAAACCTGAAAGTGTACAGAACTGATACAATCGGATCCCCTGTTCTGATAGCTGTTATTGATTTTCAATGATTTGTGCTTCCAAATCTATGGGTGTACAATGTTGGGGTAGGTGGAAGGGTTAGGAGGGGGGGGGGGCTGGAGTTAACACTGACTGCATAATTAGCAGTTCTGCATGACTGGGTGGGTTAGGGTGACATTGCAAGGCTGACTTTTCACACCGCAACCGCCTCAATTTTTTCTCAGAGTTTAGTGGCTATTGCAGTTCTATCGGAAAAAAATCCCCAGTGAAATTCTGACAAGCGAACATTATAATATACTACACTTAGACTCGTAACGCAATTAGCTCAACGGTCATTAGTAAAGATAGTTTTGGGTAATGAGAAAATTCATGCCAATGAAGGTAAGTCCTGTGAACAAAACAATATTGCATTAAATATTATTAAAATCTAATTACGCAACTTGGAAATTCAATTTTTATACCCTAATTTGGGGTAAAGCAAAAGGAGATTTAACAGGTCTACAGGTGCGACAGTGAGATAATTTTAGTTCGCTTACCCTTTATCATGCATGAAAAGCAATTTGCCATTCTTTTCAACTTGATCATGTATACGTCAAATTGTTTTTGCGTTATTTTTTAACAAAGGATGTGAAACCATGAAATATTAACTAGTAACAGCTTTTCGTATACAGTGTGGTGTGCTTTTTCCATCTCTTTAGTTATAAACTTTATTATTGCTAGCTTGAGCGAATCCCATACAATTTGATAACATTTGACATATAGAAATGGGGAAGTGCTACCGCGCGACTCTCTGGAGCGGAAGATTTAGTGATGCTCTAATAATATCACTCACAGCATGCTTTCCTTTTTTAAATTACCCCAGGATGTCTAACCACACACATGATGTGAGAAATAAATTTTATTTATTTTTTTTAACAATGTGTCGTGTACCACAGCATGAACTAACAAAAGAAGTTATCTAATGATCTAATCAAACCGGGTCACATGAAGAATAGGAAGCACAGGGAGGAAACAAAATGTAGAAAATTGTTATTTACAATGTCCTTGATAAAACACATCTGGTCTTGCACAAACTTGGTGTAACTAATGGATATATCACACAAAAGGAAGAAAGAGTTGAACCCATTCCACGTTGCTAGTATTCCGTACGGAAAACTCTAGTCCCGTTTTGGAATGGTGACCGGCTCTGTGGCCTAGCGGTAAGACACTCGCTCAGAGATCGGGAGGTGCGTGGTTCGATTCCTGGCCGAGTCAAACCAAGGACTTTAAAATTGGTATTATCAGCTGATCCGCCCAGTGTCTGGCATTATGGATTTAGTGCTTAGTCTGGTCGGCTCGGTGTCAGGATAGTGTGACTGGGTGTGGTGTGTGCAAGCGCTCCTTACATCACAGTGTGGCAGCACACTTTCAATTGTCCCAAACGCCGTCTCTGATATAACCTTGTAGTTGAAAAGAGACGCTAAAATTCAAAAAACCAACCATCTAAAAGGGTGTCTTACCTGTTACCTGTCAGCGTCATCACTGGTGGCGATGGCTGACAACGTTGATGGCTTCACCTGTTTTTTTTTTCAAAGGTGCGTTTCTATCTAAAAGGGTGTCTTACCTGTTACATGTCAGCGTCATCATTGGTGGCGATAGCTGACAACATTGATGTCTTCACAAGTTCTTGTCATCCTTCTCTAGCCTCACAGCATTGAAGAAGGACGCAAAGGTCTGTGCCAACATTTTGGTCATTCCGTCCGTACGGGCTGTGGGTGGTCTCCCTCTCTTCTGCCCTCCATCTTTCCCTGCAAAGGCAACCTTTACATCACTTTGCACATTTAACAGACATCATTTTTTCTCAAGTCTGCGGTCCAGAAATTGTACTTTACTTAAGTATGACATACGGATCAAGTAAAAGGTCCATTGCTTGGCGTTTATAAGAAAATTAAATTTATTTAGGGTAAAGACCTTGGAACTTCCTTTAGTTATGCGAAAATCAAATTGAAGTTATCAAGAAGTAAATAATTCGTTGCGACATGTTTCAGTTCGTTCTTACTTTTTCATTCAGTTTTAAAAGACTGCGACCATTAAGTTGAAATTTAATCACAATGTAATACTTGAAAAGAAAGTTGCAAAATTGCTAGATCTACACACCTTGGCATCCATCGGACAATTAAGTTTTCTAGGATAGAGTCTTTTGACACATGCTTTGTATAGAAATCAAACAAAAACTCGAGAAGCGAGTATTACGGGACTTTAAAACTATTTTTGATTCCGTTTTTTTTTAACTGCGATAAAATTTTATTACGATCTTCAAAGAGAAAGTCGCGACCCTCATAAGAAACTTTGTTATTTATGGGGAAAAAAATTTTAGTTGGGGTGTAGATTTTGACATAATCGCCATTTAAGCAAACCAGACCTAACGGTAACAGTAATCCATATAATATTGAGTCATATAATTCTAATTCAACATCATAAGTGAAAGACGGTAGTTGTAGATAACATGGAAAATGTGTGAACCAATGAAGAATACACATCTGCTTGGAATACAAGAGTGGTGATTGTTTCTTGTTTAAAAGCTTTTCCAACGAAATAAACGCCGACCTGCCAAACCAAGGCTTCAAACTAGGTTCTCTCGGACCGGGATGGTGGGTTGGTTGTTTGAATTTTAACTTCTCTTTTCAACTACAAGGTTATATCAGAGACGGCGCTTGGGACAAATGAAAGCGTGCTGCCATACTGAGATGTAAGGAGCGCTTGCATACACCACACCCAGTCACATTATCCTGACATTGGGCCGATCAGACTTAGCACTAAATCCATACTGCCAGACACTAGGCGGATCAGCTACTAATACCAATTTTAAAGTTTGACTCGGCCGGGGATCGAACCACGCACCTCCCGATCTCTGAGCGAGTGTCTTACCGCTAGGCCACTGAGCTGGTCTCTCGGTCCGGGAGCTAAGTCTCTACCACTAGATCAAGAAGAAAATGTGTCTTTGCCACGCGTTTCTAGCAGGGTAACTTACCTGCAAACATTCGCAAGTGCATACAGCCAGCCAGTGCGCTAATTTACACGAAGTTTTGAAATCATGTGGTTTCTCCAAGCACAATAGGATACTAATGACCGCGGCAATTTGTATTTAGCTAGCTAATATAATTGTAATTCATGAGCAGGCGCTCCTCTCTGGCGGCAAACCTGTTTGCTATAACTAAATTATGGTTTGAACGAAACTGCAAGGTTCAAAGGACATCCTTAGTTACTAGAAATTCCCCTAGCTGGGAGATGGGATTATGACAGCACCAGGAATGAGTATTCCTTGGTGGAAGTTCGCTCATCCCAGAGGCGGTAGCTTGACCCTAGCGTTATGTCACCAGGCGGACCTGGGGCAAGAGTTACTGACCGGCCTGGTGAAGCAATTGGGGTCATGTGGTCAGCGTGTTGGTCCCAGGTCTGGCTAACCACATGATAGCTAGATGCCCCAAGGCCTGACAACCACATAGTCCCGTGCTGGTACAAGACTCCCTGGTTGGTCAAGAAAGATGGTCATCGTAGTCGTCGGGATGGTGCCAGACCGCATAAATACATAGAGGCGGATGTCCCGGATGATCTTGAGCTATAGGAAATATGAAGTGTGATGCTCCTGATGCACCCAAATCTATTTACCACTGCAAGACCAGTTGGTTAAGCAATGGGGTCATGTGGTTAGTGTGATATTCCCAGACCTTGCCATCACATCAAGCCCGATGTCCCTGATGATCCGTAGCTGTATGATGGCAGATAAAATGTGATGATGCACAGGTTTTGCAGGTCAACTTAGGTTACGGTATCTATTACGAAGGACCTAAGCCAATGGGATTTTTTACTGCCCTCCACGTATCTTCGTTCTGGTGTACGTACAATCTTCAAGGCACCTGATACAAAGTTTGCGAAATCTCAGTCTATGATCTTGTTTCGATGATCAAATCCTCAATTATCAGGATGATGCAGTTTCATGTTAAGAGATCGACAAAGGATGTTCTGGCTTACGTTATTTCTGCAAGTTAGAAAAAAAAAGAAATATAATCTTTAGGGGACAGGTACAAATTAAGATTTAGATAATTTTTCTTTGGTTTGCATTATTATAATCTGATTATGTGCACTGATTTAGACATATGTGCATTGATCTGTGAATGAAGTGTACACTATAAAAAGTCTTGCTGTAGCAGTAGGTTGTTGAAGTAATAAACTACAGACAACTAGTTCGGTTATCACAGATAGTAGATCTGCCATTTACATTGTATTTATTTATAAAACCTATGTATAAAACACCTTAAAATAGAAAACGTTACTTCACATGTCAAAAGAGTGCATTTTCATAAAAGTTAACGTTATCAAGAATGAAAAGCAAAGGTAAAGACGAAACTTTTTTGTGGTTGATGCCAACAAGAACACAAGCCTACTTTGGATATAGATTTTAAGTGATTTGTTTTAACAGACAACTTTATCTGATTACGCCACCAAGGAGTGAGCACTATAATGTCATTCCTTGTTTTGGCATGGCGTGAACTGTCTTGTTTGATCCTAGGCCAGCGCAATTCACTACGAAGGCTTAGGTTTGAATCCTAATCAGCCATTGGCTCAGGACACCCGAGATGACGAGGCAGGTTATGGCATTGCCTTTAGAGGGCGATTTTCGAAGCATTCTACCACAGAAAGCCGAAGTAGATCGTAGTTTGCTGTTCTTTCCTCTTGAGCATTACCAAGAAAAAGGTTTAGATCTACAGTGTGTATTGGAAGTTTCTTGTCTCAGTTAGGCAAAAGAATAGGATTCTGTCCACACAAATTTTAGTATGTGGGAGTTTAAATGCGTAAAAAATTAATTCATGCACACAAAAAACACGTGTATAGCCAGTTTCATAACAATCATGACGCATTTCCTGTAGGGAAGACACCGGACCGGCTCCCCTCGAGTGATCCGTTATTTGCTTTCACATGGTGCTTACCCTAAAATGTTGCTTGTGATATAATCATGGGACTGTTCCGTGAACTTTTAAAAATTCTTTTAGAGTAGTTCCACTTGGACAATGGTTAGTTTTTGGGCTGAGATTTAGCACTTAAGTTATTTGAATAAAGTCTCTCGCCAACAAAAGAGTTCGCTTGTGAGTCAATCTTCTGAATTTGCCATAAAAATGTTTAGTTCTGAAACAGTCCCATATGGACAGACTTCTATTTTAAGTCTCCTGTTCTGAGCCGATACAGGATACACGCCATGTGAAACAGGCTTTAGACTCTTACCTTCGCAACCTCAGCTCCACATTTTCGGTGGTGAACACCGAAAGTGTGATTTTTTTCTCCTCATCTCATGGACGCAAGCGCATTAAAAAAATCTATCCTCGCAAGCTAGATCTAAGTAAACCTAAAACCACTTTGAAGTTGGTTTTGTTACGGTTTGTCTTTACTATATAGGTCCTACTGCTTTTCTTTGAGTGATGAGGAAAAAAATCGGCCAGTTGGAAAGTTCCAATCCAATGCAAGCGTTTGTACAACAGCTAAAATGTTTAATATAGAAAGAAATAGATTCCAAGAGTTACGAAGGTGTTTCTAAGTAAGTAGAAGAGTTTCTGTGTGATCATGGAAATACAGCTGCACACCGGATTCTAACAACCGTGGAAAATTTAAAGTGAAAAAATGTTCGCGTCGTGAATCGGCGGTCAACCATCTAGGCCAACCTAAGTGTTATTGAGCATTGGTGGTATCATTTGGGTAGACAGATCTTTGCTTCTACAGGGACGACCACAACAACAACACCTTCAAAAAGAAGGAAGTCAATCTGAGGAAAATTCCTCGTAACTTTTTATTCTAAAACTTGTGCACTTCATGAAAAGATTCAGCTCTGTCATCGGTACTGACGGGTGATACACACGTTTATGATTTTGTAACCTAAAGTTTCTGACTTTAAAGTAATATAATTTGAGTTTTTTGGTTTGCATTAATATAATCTAATTATGTGCACTGATTTACACGTATGTGCATTGATCTGTGAATGAAGTGTACACTATGTCATAAAATTTGTTTACTCGGTTTGCGTATTTCGTGTGTCACATACTTCAACAAAAATAATATTTTCATCCTAGAAAATAAAGCAATACTACAGAGAACTAAGGGGTGTCCAGTTTTCTTTTGATTGTGAGTATAAGATAACAAAAAGGAGACTGACAAAGCTGGGAAACGGGATAGACTATAGTAAAAGTAAAAATGCATGTACTTAGTACTCGGAGATTTTTATGGTCTGTAAAGGTTGGCCTACATTATCGACCTAAGTAGGAAAAGATGGACATTTACGACCACGTAGACTAGTATTGTAAGTCTACCTAAACATAGGTGGACTACCATCTGTTTCTGGCTGCTTTCAGCACACTTTCACCCTGAAGATTATACAGTCTGAAGAGATACATAAAAGGCATTGCGCTGGCACCGTGGAATTTTTATAGCTGCTTCTCGCGCAGGCTAAATTACCTGAGTGCTGTGAGCGAGGAATGAGAAATGATAGAAATTTTTAGGTTTGGTTAGTTCCATGTAGAATTGCCCACTGATGTTCTTGAGGATCGTTTAAGTCTGTGCCGAGAGCATTAATGCCATTTCTCTTTATTTTTCTTTACCAAAGCGAGCAGCTATACTTAATTTCGTGAATTGAAAATTCTATCAACTTTCACAATATACCAATCCAGGTTTACTACATTGAAAAGTAATAAGAGCTACATGCATAAAGTCATAATCATCTTCCGCATGTTCCTTGTTGACGAATTAATGGTATTGTATTGAAGGATATTTTTACAAGCCCAATTCCACTTCAAAGTTGCTCTCAGTGCTTGGGTCCCAATGACAATGTACGGGCTGCCACCCAG
>BMAT01011273.1:44726-55059 GCA_019649035.1 Elysia marginata
TCAATAATCTTTAAAGACAGACTGAAATGAAACTCTCATGTATGGACTATGCTTTTCATAATCTTAGCACTTTAATACTGCTGCTGCTACCAATACATGTACTACTACTACTACTACTACTACTACTACTACTACTACCGCTGCTGCTGCAATTATTACTACCACTACTACTACTGCTGCTGCCGCTGCTAAATTGTGAGGTTTCGAAACATCATCAGGTTTCAGTATAAGATTTAATTGTTGCTTTTTTTTTTTCGATTCCGTTAGATTTACTACCTGCTAACCGCAATCTATATTCGTGTCAGTAAAAGTGAAGCAAGATATTGAAATAAATAGGCTTGACTGTTTGTCGACAAAGCACTTTTTGCTTTTTTTGCCTCAGCCAAATCGAAGCTAATGATTGATTATATTCCTTTTGACCCGCTTACCTGTCAGCAATAAAACTTGCATGCCCAGCCCAATTCTGAGGATATTACCTAATTCATGTCCATGTGGTCAGCGGACCCATAGTATTCGTAATACTTTGATCCTACTGGAATAGTGCATGCGAACCCAATAACTTTTAGGGGCATTATTGCCTTCAACCGTCCTTATTACAAAGCACACTCAGGATTGAGTCAGGAACGTCCCCGTCTTCAAAACCTTTAAATAATGTATTCACCTGTATCTCCCTAGGCTTTGTGGAAGAGCCTAATTCGAGTGAATAGCCAAACGCGGGATCTTCTCCACGCAATATTGAGTCCCAAGTCGGCCTCCTTCAATTTCTTCCTATTCAGCTAACATGCGAAAATTCTTAAGATTAGCAGGTGCACTTTCTTGACCAGGGAAACGGGTAATTACTTGTTTCATTATACTACTCCTACAAGTTGCATGGGCAGAGATGCACGTCCTGGTGCTTGAAATAATCTCACGGCTTCAATTTAGCTCTCTGGTGCAGATGGAAGTCTGAGGCACAAAGCGAAGGGTGTGAGAGTTCACGGTCTAAATTATTAAAGCAACGTCTCATCGCGCCGCGAGCATGCAGGCATCAATCTTCTACCGAGAATGCCAGAGACACTAGAGAGGCGAGACATAAAACTTGCCGGTGGGCTCCTTAAGGATTAATTAGTATTTCGCGTTTTCAGGGTGTGACTGGCAGTAAAATGAGCTAGACATAACTTACGCGTTTGGAATGACAGCATCAGAAATTTACCTTTTGCAGAAATTCACCTCTGATTTCCCCACAGATTACATCGTATTTTCTTTGTCTGTTGAAGGTTTGAAAAGTCAGGGAGTTTGAGTAACTCGAATTGAAAATGTACAAGAAAATATTCTTCTTATCTCACGCTCTTTCCAAACCCTTAAACTCATTTGACCCTTTTACCCCAGACCTGCTGGACTCACGACGGTAAACAAGACAATTAGGACTTACACGTGACAATAAAATGAAAGGCTAATGAACTAAACTGAGGCCCACTAAACCGGTAAAATACCGTCGCGATATTCTTGTGACCTGATGACAGGCGAAACTGCAAGTTTCTAGTCTTTACTTTCTATTGTCTCTGGTCTGAAGCAGGCATCTTGCTTGGTGATGGCGTGTGCATGTCCACTGTTAGTAGCTCTCATCTAGCCGTGTCTGTAGCAGTGCGCGCGTTACAAAACCTGCAGTCGTTGAAGATGTGAATGATCGTTAGGGTAATTTGTTTGACATGCCGGATAATGATTGGTCAGATAGGGGTGCGAGGAGATACTTAAGTGGGGAGAGAGAGAGAGAGAGAGATGATGATGATGATGGAGAGAAAGAGATATATGTGGGAGAGAAAGTGAGAGAGAGAGAAGGGAGGGAGGGAGAGGGAGAATCACTAAGAAGAGAGAGAGAGAGAGAGAGAGAGAGAGAGAGAGAGAGAGAGGGAGAGAGAGAGAGAGAAAACGTTGAGGTTAAAGGCACGAAGACAGACAGCCAGATGACGAGTGTAAGTCGAAAACCGAACAATATTCACATGTATTGTTCCGCAGTTTATTATCATAAAATCAATAAATTTGAATACAACATGACGATAAAGGCAATGACGCAAAAAAAAAATGTTTTCAAACATCTGCTTTGTTGTTCAAGGCTGAAGCTTCACATGAGCTAAATTAGTTTTGAGAATTTCAACCAGAGGTCATAAAAAATAAAGAGAAAGAAGTAAAGCTATATTAAAAATTATTGCATTGAAAGTGTTTTTTTTTTAATACATAAGTCATACCTAAAGGTTATGTTCTATCTTTTTTTGTAAAAGAATGACACTGAAAAAACAAACAAGGCAGAAAGGTCTAAAATTTGTGAAATGAGATGCTTAGATAGTAAGAGAAAGGAAAGGGAGAGAGAAAAGTGACAGTAAGAGAGAGAGAGAGAGAGAGAGAGAGAGAGAGAGAGAGAGAGAAAGAGAGAGAGAAAGGCAGACAGAGGCAAAAAAGTAGGCAGGCAATAATACATAAACAAAGGCTGAATGTTAAGCCGCAAAACAAACAATTCTCGCAGAGAACGTGTCTAAAAAAAGATTTTAAAAACAATACAGAAAACGAGACAGGAAAAGAAAAGGATTATTTATCTAGAAGAATTGCAAATAATGTTCATAATGACTTGTATTCTGATCCAAAATGCAGTACTTTCCATGTGGATAACACTGCAGATACCGCACTTTGCTTAACCCGAGCAGCATTATGGCGCAATGATCTGATAATACAGAACAGAGTTATTCAAATGCAAGAGTACACACATGACATGTGTATGAGTGTTTTTTTTTATTAGTCACACACATTTCACAACAAAGTCATGGCTCATAAAAAGCCAGGTTTTTTTTTTATCCTGCATTCATCAATATCGATACTCATATATCGATCGTACTCGCGAATACTCATCTATCGATTAGTATCGCTATCTTTGTTACATGCATGTAGTTTTCAGTAATCCATTCAAGTCCACGTTAAAAACATGCTCATAAACAACAACAACAAAAACTTTCAAACGCTGTTTTTGACGTTGGTAATGTTGCTGGTTATTCAAAACTGCATGCTCTGTTGAACCTGAAGGCTTGCATTTCATTTTTTTTCCTTGCTAACGTTTTCCAAGTTACTCTAACTATTTATCTGTTAACCTATCTGTCTGTGTAAATAGCATCTTCTTCAATGCGACAAAACAAAACGAATTCAAAGAGGAACGAATTTAAAAACTTGCCCTAAGAGCGAGCTACGATACATGAAGCACGTGTGCCACTAGAATAATGTCAGTAAAGTCTATATTAAGTCTATGATGACTCATTATCAGTCCAATAAAGTTCAATACAGGTAACTTTAAGTATAGAAAAAGACGTCATTATTGAGGATTTTCACGTCTTTAACTCAATATTAAAAGAAAAAAAAAGAAGGTCTCATATGCTTCAGCAAAATTTTGATAATATTTCATGCAATTTTAAAAAAATATTTGGAGGCTCAATAAACTACTCTGCAATATCTGACCCATTTGGACTTGTGAGAACAATCTATTCATCTAGCTATCTATACATCTATCTGCCTATCAAGCTATCCCTATATAACTAGAAAAATATTGAAAAGACATACTTTGAAACAATTTTTTAAAGCTTTTTGTTCTCCCTTCTTTCTTTCGAGATCGTGAAGTTTTCAAGCTGGTGTTTTTTTTTTCGGTGTATGCCCATCTTATTTTAAGACATGCTCTATTTATAATTTATCCTATTTACGCCTGTCTGCGTATGTAAGCCAGTGTATCAATCTCATCATCCGTCTATCTTTCTATCTAACTAAACCTCTAATTTTCTTAGGTTGTTTTTCGATATCACTGTTCATTCACTTATTTGTAATCTCTATGTTTTTATCTCACAAAAGCTTACTATCAATCCATCTCTCTCATCGCGCCTAATGTAATCCGTTATACCGCCCTCCTCTTCACCCACCACCAATCTGCATACTCTAACTTGCCTGTTCAATCCGCGACTCGGGCAGGCGGCAGGCACTCATATTTGCCGCGACAGACCCGCCTTCTCTCGCTCTCTCCGTTCCACACTCTTGTCTCTCCCTTCCCATCTGGCCAGCTCAAAGCAACAAGATTACCGGCGTTGCGCGTACCGTATAAACTTCGCTCCTACCAAACTAGGTATTCATTATACTTTCGCTCCAGTGCGGACTGGAAATAAAACTTTTATAACAACCCTTCATTACTCTTCCTAGTTTGAACAATTCTTGGGTTTTGTTGGTTTTATTTTGGTTATCAGATTTATATTCATTTACCATTTTTTGTGTGGTGCTTCGCTTCACTGCGGACTGGCATAAATTTCGTGTGAACAAATTAATCATAACTGTTTCCTGCTGTACATTTCTGACTTCTTTCCAGTGAGAGATTTTTAGATGCTGTTCTTTTTTATTACTAGATTTGCATGACGTAATATCAATACTGTTCGCACAGTTTGACACTGTCCATTGTGCGGTTTCTAGTTTCGTTTCACATTGTGTTCTGGTATAAGAAATTCCGGTATTCCTGGTTAAGGACAAGTTGAAACTTCATAACGCATGAACCAAAGCGGATAGATACAAGGACTTAAGGTGTAAAAAGGTGAGTGAGAGATTTTGTACAGCAGCAGTGAATTCGCTTTCTGTTTTGCTAACTCTAATAGTTTAGTTTAATGTTGAACATAAGATTTAAAAAAAACTATGACTATTTTGTTTTGCAAAGTGGCCTGTTTAAAGAATTAACAATGTTTTTAGCGTAGCGAAATAAAAAAAAAGTATATAAACCTTAAAATGGTTCAGGAGACTTTGCAGTATAGTCATAAAATCATTTTATGCTGGCGTACAGAAGACCGAGGCATACACAGCAAAACAAAAAGCTTTTCCATGATTCAATGGATATTATATAGACTTTAATATTCAACACTGCTATTCCAAAATATCTACACGATGAGATGACACCGAAGAAGCAATGGAAGTCTTAGACTTTAAACTACTCGTACCTGTCACAAAGACGCTTGGGAAAAACATCCTTCACTTAGAGTTCAATTCTCAAATGTATTTTTTTATTTGGCTTTATCAAGACATTCATACTATACATCCGCCCCATCTTTATTAATCTTCGCAATGAAACTCCATTTTTCGATAGGCTAAGGAAGGACCTTCGCCATGAAATTCCATTTTTTAAGGAGCATAGTGGCGACATATTATAAGCTAAGAGGCAAGGCGGTGTGTGCCGAAGCATCTATAAGTCGAAGGTTTCAATCATACTAAAGGCAGACATTTCGGGCATTTTCACTAAACAACTTACTTCTCTCCACTGCTAATTTCATACGTTTAAAATCTTTCAATCGCTTTATTTATCTCTACAGTTTTTCATTGCCGCCGCTCTTTATGGTTGATGAAAAGAATGAGCAGTACTTGTAATACTGAAAGTTAATGGCAGTTTTTTCTTCTATAAAAACAGTGATTAACATAACTTTCCTTCGATTCCACAACGCAGGGTTGTTCTATTTTTACAAACGCGTCATCGTCTTTACGGTTCAACGGCTGAGACAAGAGCATTAACAACAACAACAACAACAACAACAAAAACAACAACAATAATAACAACTATACCAACAGCTAAACCCCTTGCTCTTAATTCATAGCGGAAGTTCAAGTGAGATCCAATTTTTGTTGGCAACCTTGCTCCTTTTGCGACGCCACTCATTTTTTTTTGTTCTGTGTCGTCCTGTTTGTTTTGTGTTTGAGACTACGAGTGAAGTAGGCTTGGGTAGATCTTGAAAGAACAAACATAATAATCGTAACAACAAACCAAAACTTGCATGAATCATAATAATGAAAAAAAAAATAACAACAATCATGATCATAATTTTATCATTAATAATAACAGAAATAATAGTGCATACGTTAATCATAGTATTGAGAAAGAATACATTCTTCACACGCGCTGTTCTTCATATTGCGCTCACTCCCTTTAGCCCTATTCCCTTTTAAAAGTTGTGATTGATAAAAAGTACAGCCGAACTTCTCCAGGCCCCATGAACTGTAAAACCACCAGTTCATCCGAGTTCCCTTCGCCCAGGCTTCGTGGCCTCCGTCGGGGTCCATCACAGGCGCCCATCAGTGAAGCTGGTCCAGACCTGTCCATTTCTCTAGGGATCAGGCAGGCAAATCTTACAGTAACAGGCCAACTATATGATTAGTGTCACTTCCATTAACTAAATTAGCGGTGACATGTTCTTCCCTCTGCCCTTAATTTATTTTTGTTCTGTCTGTATGTCTCATAGCCTCTGTGTGTATCTATGTTTGTCTGTCAATCTCTTTCCCTTTATCTCTTTCTGTCCGATTGGCTGTTTATCTGTCTGCCTGTTTGTGTGTCTGCCTGTCTCTGGCAAAATGTGATAGGCAAAGTTTTTAAGCCTAGCGATGCAAAAAATCATTCTTTTTAAGCACACGCAATTTTATGAAGCTACAACTTTAAGTTTTTTCCTCCGTGAAACACAAGCAATAATTGCAACTCTCTCTGCATATCGTCTCTTTTTTCTACCACCTCCGCTTTTAAGCGCCTGTCTCTTTACCCTTGTTCTCTCTCTCTCTCTCTCTCTCTCTCTCTCTCTCTCTCTGATTTTTCCCTCTGTCTCTCTTTCTCTGTCTTACCTATGTCCTTCTATGTCTGTCTTGACCAGTCGTTTTTGTTTGTTTCTCTCTTTATCTCTATCTTTCTCTCTCTCTCTGCTTTCTCACCCTCTCTCTTTCTTTGCCAGTGTTTTTCTCCGTCTTCTCTGCACTTTCGACTTATAACGCAAACCTCGAAGCGTCCTGTGGTGCGAATGCCTGTTTCGGGTACAACGACCCGTACAAACAATGTGTTTACACTTTACAACATTTTTACCATCAATTTTGCAAGGGTTTTATGAAGTGCCCCCAGTTTAAGACTTCTCAGCCCCCCCCCCTCCCTCTCTGTCTTTCTGTCTGTCTGCCTGTCTGTCTCTCTCTCCACCTTTATGTCCCTTTGTCTATCTTGATATCTATCTCTTACTTTTTTCGCTCTTAACTTAATATTTCATTTTATTGTCCTCGCAAAAGTTTTATGTTAAAAACGCGTCTCGGAGCAAATATTATTGAATACTATACTTAACTGTTATTGTGTTGTATCTAGACTCTTCCCATGTTTTTCAAATGAAAAAGTATGATTCAAATAGTTTTTCCCTTCATATCTACTTCTTTTTTATCTCTTTCTGTTTACCTATCTTTGTATTTGTCTAGCTATCTAAAAAATTTCTAACTATTGTTTATCTATGCATCTATATATTTCGAGATTAAGAGGCTTAATGGAAGAATCATATTTGATCAAACTTGATTTTACACGTCTCTGTGTATTCATAGATCCATCCATCGATCTATTTATCTATATATCTAAATACCTATCTACCATTCTATCTATCTATCTATCTATTAATCTTTTTGTCCATTTGCTTCATTTTTTTACTCATTCCTACACTCTAACATAATTATACACACACTTGCTCGCTTGTTTTAGCCTTCTCTATATTTATCCGTGTCTGTCTTTTCTTCGCTCTCTCTCTGTCTCTCTCTTTCTCTGTCTCCTTCTCATGTAACCTTTTCCAGTTTTCTGCGTTTTCTTTTTATACTTTCTCCTCTCTCCATCCCGTAAAACTTTTCTCTCTCTCAAAATTCAATTTCCATCTAATGAGACAAGAATGTATGCAGGAAACTAAGTGTCTGATTGTGTTTTAGACCACTAGTGCTAAGAAACAAACACTACCACTGGCATAAATAGGGGTCTGGTTATAATCCGGTACAAATCCATAGATCTAGTCTGTTACACATAATGACCATAGAGTCTATGCATTGAGAGAGCAAGAGAGATAGTTTTAAATGTTATGATGATATAATGAAGAGTATTTAATAGGGAAGTTACCCGTATTCATTTCATAATGTCCAATTCTCATCAGTGTTTAAACCAGTGATAATTGTAAACTTAAGCAAAATTATTTGAATATTAAACTGTCAGCAAGAAACAAAATTACTAAGCCAACAATTAATAGTTTAGATTAAATTTTTAATTAACCAGGAACCTATCATTTTACTATTCTTCAGTTGGTGAAAGTTTTGAACACCAATCAACACAAAATAGTTCAAGTTAAAATTTCCTTAACATTTAATTTTCATGAATTATTTCATTTTTTTTCTCTCAGCAAAGAAATGCAACTCAGTCGACGCTGATCCCTTTGCTGGGCATATGAATGTATCAGGCATTATGTCAATCTAGTTTTCACTGTCACCGAACGGCATCAGGGCTGAAACACACTCTTATCCAAACCCAGTAATTCTATAATTAGTACCTGAGATGAGCTCTCTGCAAAATTGGTTTCATAGCCACGTTAATGAGATGCTAAATATTTACCATGGTAATTGAAGGTATGGATTCGTTTTCTAAATTTGCTTACCCTATCTACATACTCGATTCTTGCGATATATCGATATAAGTCCAAGGATGCGATGGATACATGGCTTAAAGATCATTACTGTCAACAGTAAAATAAAGCTGACAATAACAGCCTGAGCTTATAGAGACAACAAAGGAAAATACAAAACAAAATTAAAACACCAAAAAGTGTCGCATTTAATGGCTTAACCAGTAGCAAAGATATCTAGCCTGTTACATGTGCTAATCAGAGGAAATTTTTATTATTTTTATTACTTGTTAAGCCGCCACAGGCGAAGAGTTTTGATGTTTTAATTTCGTTTTGTACTTACCTGTAGCGTCCCTATACGGTGAAGTCGTTGGCAATCGCTATCTTTTTTCTATTATCTAGAATGATGTAAGATTTCGTGTTGACAGCAAGGTAAACTAACTTCATCATAGTTTATGTTCCGCTCTACTCTCATGTCTCTTCGTGTTGATAGCAAAGTAAACTAAATTCCTCATAGTTTAGGTTCCGCCCTACGCGCCAATCTCCTAAAAATATGACAGTGTTTTTTTTTATTTACACCAACAGTAAAACTTATGAAAGAATACTAGTATAAATCAGAAACAAAGCAGCTAACGACCAATTTCTCTTAATATCTGAGACACAATTCCGATCTCTAAATTAACGTGACAGGAGGACTTAGCGGCGCCTTGTACGGATATTGTTTCACTTTTGCCAATATTACTTCATAGAGTCTTGTTTGTTTGTCTTTGTGGTTATTCCATTCCAAGCCCAGTAACCGGGGGTTTTAGCTCAATGAGATTTTGTCCTTCCATGCAGTAACGGGAGTTTTAGCTCAATGAGATTTTGTCCTTCCATGCAGTAACGGGAGTTTTAGCTCAGTGAAATTCTGTCCTTTTCTGCAGTAACGGTGGTTTTAGCTCAGTGTGGGGGCCTAGATAGCTCACTTGGTAGTGGCTTCGCTCCGTGGCCAAGAGGTCGCGGGTTCGAAACATAGCCGAGCACAGTCCATGCCCCTACTGGTTGGGTCGGTGTCAGTATAATGTGACCGGCTGAGGCTAAGTCATGGTATCCCCGCTAGTCTCTGGGTGGCAGCCCGTACATTGTCATTGGGACCTAAGCCCTGAGAGCACCTTTGAAGTGGAATTGGGCTTCTAAAAATATCCTTCAATCAATCAATTTAGCTCAGTGAGATTCTCTCCTTCTATGCAGTAACGGGAGTTCAAGCTCAGTGAGGTTCTGTCCTTTTATACGGTCGCAGGGGTTTTAGCTCTGTGCAGTAAGATTCTGTCCTTCAATGCAGTAATGAGGGAAAATCTACTTTTGAACGGTGTTTTCTGGAAGTAGAACTTTCAAGCTGCGACTCATTGAGATTGTTCGCAAAATATTTGAACCGGTGGCTCTACCCCTGAACCAATGGTTTGTTGGTACCGTAACAATCTCACATGCGTTTGTTTAATACTAGATAAATTTTAATTTTCACCGTTCAGCCTAGTCTCAGCAGGTTTTTTAATTTATTTTGCTTGTGATATTTTGTTATAGTTTTTAAACCGGTTCTTTTTTTTTTAATCATATACATTTTATTCTGTCTTTGCATTTTTTTTAGTGTTGCTACTCTTCTTGTCCGCCTTTCCCTTCTTTTTTTTCTTTTTTATTTTCACAACTTTAAATCTATAAATTATCTTCTACTTTTGTTAGTTTCATTTACTGATATGCGTTTTCTGTTGGAAACATAAATGATTAAAACGTTGTCAGGCTGACCACGTTGATGTGGGTTTTTTTTTCCAAATATTTCACGTCTGTCTGTAAAGCCGTCAGTTCTGCGCTAAGCAATGCCGAATGAGAGTTTTTAAATACTTCATTACCTATTTCAGAATGGCAGGGAAAATAGT
>BMAT01011273.1:135632-145980 GCA_019649035.1 Elysia marginata
TCTAGATAATAGTTTATAAAAAGCAGATTAACAACCTATTAAAAAGGCAATCAAATTTTATATTATAAAGCCGAAACGTTTTTATGTTATAACTTAGGTAGTATTGTTTTTTTCTTGTGTCAAGAAGTAATAGGTTGTTAATCTGCTTTTTATAAACTATTATCAAGACTCAGTTAAGAATCTTAATGTTGTCAGCTGAAAACTGGACACACTACAGTGGAAATCTCACAATTCGAATTGCTTGGGAATGGCCTAAAACTTCAAATTATACAAAAAGGGGAGTTAACTTATCCCCAATAGTGTCTAACAGTATTATCCAGTTAATTCCTCTGATTTGAAACCACATGTAAGAAAGGGTATATTTAGTGTGTTTTCTTTCAACAGGTTTAACTTCATACCTGCAATCGTACTCGTACTTGAAGACGCCATTTAAAAAACAGTTGGAAAAAAGCTATAAATTAGGCTGGTCTGAAGTTGAAATAGCGAAAATGAAAACTGAAACGCAGTGGGATAAGAATTAATTGTACCAGTGCTAAAGCAACAAGTGAAGTGAATGTTGTGCGGCAGACACTAATAGACCACAAACAAATGTCCCGTTCTACAGATCCATCCCTACTTTTCCTCCCCCCCCCACCCCATCTGAGCATTTTGATAGCAGCTGTATCATTAGTAATGTCATTTCAGATCTCACATCATCAATCTACAGACCAGCTGTCCAGCCGAAGGCTACATTGTGTGTGATTTGGTTAACGCTTTACAAAATCCAACTACTATTCCTAGTTGATGCGTCTTTGTTCTTTTGTTCCGTTAACACAACCACCTTACGGTTACCCCGCCCATTGGCAAATCTACCGATCTTTGAGGTTGACCACACAAGCCAAACCATCTCCAATTTTTACCTTCCCTTCACCCAATATTGACATTCGCCCCGTCCTAAGATTCTTCCCATCCCTTCTTGTAGCCTGCACGGGGCCAGCGCGTGACTGTGAGTGTGAGTCCGACTCTCGCTTTCCAATTTGACCGCTGCATTGAGTGATTGGTGTTGTCAGTAGCACAGCGAGAGACAAGGGCTTTTCACACAAGGCCTGGGGTTATCTAATTCTGACAACATACACGACCTAACCCTATCCCCCCCCCCTCTCCTATCACAAACGGCCCTAGATGGGCTAGCACTGGTGTCGCTGCCTGCCTGCCCAGCACAGTAATGAGTCAGTGGCTTTGTTTAATCCCAGCAGTCATTAGAGAGGAAAAATCTGAGCAGAGAGAAGGATTTAAAAAACATTTTTTTCACCGCTCCTAATGATGATACTGACTTAAAATTAAGCAAATCCAACTCAACTGACTTTGAATTATGAGTCCAAATTAAACAAAGTTAAAGAAGGAAAAAAAACCTAGAAAGAGGAAAGAAATTCGAATTGTGAGAAATTTGGATTTTAATCTTGACTTCGGTTTTTGAGGTTTCCACTGAAGTTTCTGGGGGAGGGTTCGCAGTTGGAGACAAGCTGTTGTGAAGATGTAAAGACAAAATGCTCGATAGTTCAGCATTAAATAGTGACAAAACAATTTGAGAAAGGAAGTGAGGAGAGCCGTTCCAGCAAAAACTCTTTTCAATAAAAAAAAATAAAACAGAGGAAATTAGCCTTGTGAAAACCAGAGAGAAAACCGGTCCCAACTGAGTAGACCTAGGCCTAAGTCCTAACTTGCTGGTTCCCTCCCAAAATAGGCTAATTTCATCAAAGGCCGACAGTACATTTGAACGGTACTCTTGAACAACTGCCGTCCCCGGAGAATTTTCCAGATCGGACGCAATATCGATCAACTAATTTAACTACTGTATTCTAAAAATCACTCTTTGACAATATGAAGGTATCGAAATCGAGATATTTTGATCGACCTGGCAAAGTCTCCAGGGGCCGCAGTTGTTCAAGAGTGAAACTTTATCTAGACCCTAAGTCATAGGCTATGCCCTGCTGGCTATATCTAATCCAGATAATAGCTTCTTGGGGCATTTAGATATCTAGGTCTCGATGCTAGCCAGAGAATTTAGACCTAGAGAGATCTAGATCTAGATTCTAGCTCACAAGATAGAATCGTATTACGGTATCTAATTAGCCTACTTACCGTACTTTGGTAAGCTCAACGGTCTAATCTATTTCATGAAATTTTTTCCTCTGAGAATTAAAGTTCCCTTGAAGTTTTTGGTGAAGATGTATTATGTGGCTTCTTTTATTGGTTCAAAAGGTCTAAATGTGTCTTTGGTTACCACATCATGGGTAGATTTAGACTAGAATTGTAGACCGTGGCCTGACTGGAGTGACTCTGTGTAGGCCTCACGTCAGGTTGAATCTTCCCTGCCTTGGGTTTATCCACCTTGGATTTATCCAATGAGATTACTTCTATTTTTAGAAACTTGCCAGTATCCTGCGGGAAATTCCGTTTTTAAGCTTGACCAGGTTGACAGCTGTATATCATTTACTTTTCTACAATGTGTTTATAGCGGTAGAAAAGATAAGTGATAGTTTTCACGGCATACATGGCATTAATAGCACCCTATAGCACGGCAAGATGGTAAGATTCTGCATTGCTTTTGCTGATCAGACAAACGAATCAATTGCGAATGCAATGGTCTGTAGCAGGACAAAACATCAGTGAGAGTTTTCAAGACCGCATATAGCGCTAATAGAAGCATATGTTAGCATGGTAAGCCCGCAGTAAAATCCTGGAAAAAGTCATCAAATCGAAAAAAAATTCTGCCGAATAGAATATTTGATAAAAGGGAAACAACAAATCAAACCAAACTGGCATATGGCTGGAATACCCGGAAAGATTTGACATCTCTGCGGAAATACCGCTCCGGAAAAACCCATGCTCTATCAGGAAAAAGGAGTATGGGCGAAGAATATTCTAGACTTAACAGAGTTGTACCATAGATCTATATAATCTAAATGAATAAATTACTGCCAGCATGATTCAGACCGTCTTTTTTAAAAAATCAAAGAAGCTGTTATTGTAAAGAATAAATAAATCATTAAAATGATAAAACGTTCCAGGCTAAATTGTTTTTCTCAAAACATGAACTTTGAATATGTCAGTATATTATTGCTGTCAGCCAGCGGTTTACGGCCAAATAATTGATGATCTTATGATTGGAATCAAGTCCAATGTCGCTCATATTGTCTTAGGATCTTAATCAATTTTTAAGTTTAAAAAACTTTGCAATCCTGCTATTCTACCAGAAAGTGATTTCGTTCAATGAGAATACATGTATCTAAATTGGCCTCATGTGTTGAAAACCCTTGTGAATCTGCAGTTCGCATTAAGTGCGTAAGCAAACATTCTTCCTCTTTTCCCTCACGCTCCTTCTTTTCCTCCTCCACAATTTCGTTTTTCGCTCCGGTCTTATCTCTGGCTTTTGGCTTGCTTACTTTAATAGTTAAACAATACAACTTCCTTGTTTTAAAAAATTCCTACTGTGTTTTCACTGAAGTTGAATCTATAATGAAATGCTCTGCGGACAATATTATTTTGTCTTTTTTATCATCGTTTTATCGGGTTCATTAAAAAGCGCTGCTTGTAGACACAGAAGTCCTAACACTTTGTTAGTTGTTGTGTTGGTTTTTATTATCTTTTAAATTAAAATTTAAGGAATTAAAAGTCATGCAGCATCAAACTTCCTTCAAGTTCAACTTATATTTCATATGCGAGTCTAAATACATTTTTTTGCTTGTACCGGTACTGTTTAAACTTATCTACGAGTATGAAAATATGATAAAGTTAATCCAAAAGGGACATTTTTGCAGTTTATGCAAATTGATTTCCATTTAAGGGCGTCTGAACTTGGTTGTTTCGAACACAGATAGATGGAGACGGATAGATTGGCAAACATTAAAATCACCGTAATGTCTTTCACTTTTCGCTTCAAAATTAATCTTTGAAGTTTTTATATTGTACTTGTTAGAATAAGCCGCTAATTTACCACATTAGATCTCCTTTAAATAAAGTATTGTTCCATAAGAAGTGAAATTTCACGAGCCTTATAGATTGTTTTGAAAAGCCTATGTAACAAAAGATACCTATGTAACAAAAGATCGACAACCTTTGATGCGATCCATAAGATACCGTTCTTAACTCCTTCCTCATTCTTTAATAAAGCAATTTGATTTAATCTTCAATTCTGCGTGTGATTTATAATTTTATCCGCGAAAAAGTTGCAAGTGGTCCAAAAAAGTCGAAAATGGGAAGGACAATGCATTTTTCTTTTTCAAAAAATCAACATTTAATTTACTTACTCTAGACGGCATTATATTTTGAGATGTTTCCCACATTCAATGCACATACTGGTTGTGGTTTTTTCCGCTACACTACACTTTTGAATGCACCAGGGTAATCAACAAAAATCTTTTTCATATAACGCCTAATGAATCAATGCTCTGAGGCCATTACCAACGAAATTACCTACTGAACAGAGGAGTTAGGCAGAAGTCTTAATTTTTTTTTCATATTTATGCAGCCTATTGACTTGCTGCTCTGCACCCTGAGATCTCATGTATGTAACAAACTTGAAATTATTATTTCGACAAACAAATTTGATTGGTATTTTCGTATTTAAGGCAAGTTTCTCTCTTTGCTTAGCATATTAATTTTGATTTTTTTTTATTTCTATTTGTATATGATAAACATGGCATCGTTTCAGGAGTGTACTATACCACAATAGAGGTGCTAATTTTTTGTTTAAACTTAAAGTCGGCTTTTCTAAAGCAAGTTTTTTACGTCTTCATTTAGTCCAACTTAATTTATATGTAGGGATTATTATATTCAACGCTCTAGGTGTTTGAAAAGCGCATTATCGCACTAGGAAATTTGCGTAAGCATTAAGTCTCAACAGATTATGCGGAGAATGAATGATATTTTTTTAAACAACCTTCGACAAACAATGAAAACAGTATCAGAGTGACAGTTTTCTAGATTGTTAACCTCGACTTTGTTTTTGCTTACCGGTTAGTTTTTATAACGTTTTTTTTTTAATTTACTTTTTAAAATTATTTTTAAAGTTTTCTATCGCCTATTGTTTTTTTATGTATTCCCATGTGTATCATATAATAAATCATTGTGTACACTCATATAACTATTTATTATCTAGCTGGATTTTTTTTTACATGGCCGTTGCGTAAAGTCGCTTATAGGTTTAGTTGGTATCGTTGGGCGTGTGATTCGACATTTTTCTTGTTTATTAAAACAATTCTGAATACGTGCACTTGTTTCACAAACCTGGCATATTTTTATGAGATTTTAAAACATTTAAGACTTTTTTGGTGGTTGTAAATAGCTGAGACATTCCATAGGTGAGCAGGAAACATAAAAAAACAGGTCGGAACAGCAAGGAAAACTAGAATCACGTAGATAAAGAACAAAAATAGAATAAGACAAAATTAGACGAAAAAAGCATTTTAAACACAAAATCCTAAGTAACCTATACATGTTTTTGTTTTATAAATAGAAAAATTGAATGAACGTTAGCATACATCACGAAAACGAGGTACCCTATGCGATCTTCGAAAACGCACAGTCGTTTACTTTTAATTACGTGCTACACTTTTCCGAAAACAAAAAAGAACAAAAAACATTTTTAATGACATATCAGTTTATAAGGAACAATGAATGTTGTCATGAGGCAAAAGCAAAATTCATTGTTTTATTTCTCATTTATGGGGCAATGAAAAACCTTTTTTTGTGTGTAAAAGTGTCTCATCTTTTGTATTTAATTTATAAGTATATGTTCGTTATTACCCACGACTGCAAATTTACCTAATCACCCAGGACCAACAACCAACCTCAAATGCTTCCACTCATCAAATCAAAGGAGACGATAACTTTTTTGAAGACATGACAGAAACAAGTCTCCAGACGTATTTTAAAAAAACACCAAACAAAGGCGTTTAAGATTTTTGAAAACATAATCTATAACATTCTACTTTTGCTCAAGATGTGAGAGACTGTAGAACAATGAAAGAAATATAAACACTAACTCATGGACTTTTTGTGATATACGTTTCTCAAGCTCCTAAATCTGACGGGCAACTAATTCCAAAACGTCTTTATTGGTTTCAAGAAATGTTTTTTCCCTCAGTTTAAGATATTATTTTTTTGAATTATTTGTTAAAAAAGAAGAAAGAGAAAAAGAGATACGTTTACTTGTTCAACAAACTTTATTACCGAATACGAATGCCGCAAAAACATAGTTAGCTTTTTAGTTTACAATTTCACAATGCGATGCCTGTCTAATTGTAGCTGTTTCTCATTATATAACACAAAAGACAAAGAGCTCAGTCTATTTGGCAAGGTTGTGGCCAGCTTGCAGCACGCGATATATTACATAGGTGTTAATATGTAGGTAAAATAGCCTACTGTTTCTCTTGTTCGCACTCGTATATTTGGATGCAATGGACGTTGCTGTCGGCAAGTAAAATTATTTCTATAATCTTGTCTATGATCTTTTTTCATACTTAATAGTAAAGAGTGCCCCATAGCATAGACGTATTATCGAGATGACAAAGATGCAGTTCTTTTTGCTTGTGCTCGTGACTCTGAATTTGCTCGTGATTCTGAATTTGCTCGTGACTCTGAATTTGCTCGTGATTCTGAGAGAACTTGAGGATGATATTGATATTGAAGGATATTTTTACAAGCCCAATTCCACTTCAAAGGTGCTCTCGGGGCTTGGGTCCCAATGACAATGTACGGGCTGCCACCCAGAGACTAGCGGGGATACCATGACTTAGCCTCAGCCGGTCACATTATACTGACACCGACCCAACCAGTAGGGGCCCGGACTGTGCTCGGCTGAGGCTCGAACCCGCGACCTCTGGGCCACGGATCGAGGCCACTACCAACCGAGCTATCTGGGCCCCTATTTGAGGATGAAAAATCAGCTGTACAGGTTTAAGATTTCAAGAAGAGAAATGAAAAGGTTTAAGCAAAAGCATCAGTTATCATCGCGACAGTTTGTTTTTGCTTTTTGTAGTTGTTTTTGTNNNNTTTTTTAGTAGCAAATCATCTGAGCTTACTTTGAGACAGCTAACAGTAGCAGGTATGGAATTTTTTACTATCTGAAAATTTTCTTTACTACAGTTTTATTCATTTATTCCTTGTTTGGCTTAACTAGAGGCCTGGTAGAATGTAAAGTCTGAACTCTGATGCTTGAAATAAAATAATGCTGTCCGACAACTAGGCAGCCATATTGTAGGCACCCATGGACTGTGTGGACTCCATGGATTATATCTAAACTATTGCAAAGCCAAAAAAACTATAGATTGAAGAGACACGTTTTCATCGTTTCGTCGCTTTGGAAGAACTGTATTATGTAACTAAATTGTCTGTCATAAAACTAGGTTCTTTCTTTATATTGCTGTGGCGCGGCCAGAAAGGGCAGTTGAATTAAGTGAAGTCAAATTGCTTAATTCACAGTTCATAGTTTATGTGAGTCTTCCAGGACACCAAGAGGCAGACCGATTACAGCACTGCAATTTAGCTTGAATGAGGATCTAAAAACATGGCAGGAAGTGCACTTTGTTATCAAAGAACAGCGGATCATTTTTCATCTAACTCTAGTCTTCTCCGAGCAGCCCTTCTTTTGGCTTTATTTAAAACCTCCAGCTTCCTTGTGGCCACCATCTGGTCATATTTCTCCACTTGTTTGAAGAAAGGGATGAGATGAGGTTCCACATCTGGCTGCTTCTCCTCCTCTTTCTCAAACGGCGCTTGAGACACGTTAGGGTCGGACAGAGACGTTGACGAGCCCGTGGATTTGGTTTGAACGTCCTCTATGTGGTGGACCACGTCAGCACGGCGGATCTTCTTTAACGCCCGCTTCAGGTCATCGACGTTAGCCCTGGTGTGGTAGCGTCTCCAACGCTCCAGGGCCCGCCGAGCCTTAAACGTATGTGAACACCGACCCCCATTGTCTGTGACCTCTACGATATCTCGAGCCACAGTTTGGGAACCTCTGGATGGATAGAAGGGCAGGTTGCTGTACAGGCTTGGCCAATCTCCAAGGATTCTCAAAGCCGTGACTTTACATGCTCTGTCAAGGGGATCTGAAAGGAAAAAAAATCATTTTAGTAAATCGTACCAAGAAGCAAATGTCTCGCCGACAGTGAAAATAAATCAGATGTTGGAAATTCTAAATTAGGAAAACTCCTGTTCAATGTAGATTTTTCTTCTTTTTTTTCCTTCCACATTATCAAAAAAAAAACCCAAAGAGTTTTTAATATTTTTCTGCATAATATTTATATGAAAAATTTAACGTTTGTAAACTCATAACAAATGCATTGTTCAAAGTAGCAGCGCCTTAAAATGTGATAGCTGCGACATCCAGCTCATGTTTGCGAGACAAATTTATGTATGAACACTGGAGGTAAGATGGAAATTTGCGTATCAAGTGAGATTCATAAAACCCTGCACTTTTTTGCTTTGTCATTAGTCCTACAATGGACCTTGCTTAAATTTTATATTGTTTAGCAGTAAACATCATGTATGGCATTAAAAAGTTGCCATGTTGTAGATCAGAGGGTTAAGTTATGAAAATGCTCAGTAATGTTTACTCCTAGCTTGAGAAATAGGAGCATTCTCATAATTTATACGACATCTAAACGATGTATTCGGCATTATTATAGAATAATAATTCAGTAGCGCTAAACTAAATTTGATCATCCCCAATGCGGGACCATCCCTACAGCGAGACCATCCCCATTGCGGGATCATCCCTACAGCGTGACCATCCCCACGGCGGGACCATACCCTCAGAGGACCATCCCCAAAACGTGACTATTCCCACGGCGGGACAATGGAATCCCCCTTTTCTCGCGTATCATGTAAAGTCTATTACCTGTGCATGGGTTTAACGGGGCAGAGACAGGCCCGAACGTGGATACGGGGGTGGGGGGGGAGAAATCGGGCAAACTTTGTAGAAATAATACATGAAGAACCAAGAATTAAGCAAGGAACCACTTCGGGTAAAGCCTTCAAAAGACTGTAGGCACACCATTGTTATGTAGTCCGAGATTAGAGCCGATACAACCTCATGTTTGCGCGTTGTAATGTTATGAGATCACCTTGAATTTTGCACTCCTGAAGCGGCTTGATCACCCGGCTGGCTCTGTTCTCCATGCAGATACTGTAGTGTAACTTTTCCACTGCGTCGTTCGCATTCTTGCACATAAAGATACGTTTGGCCACGTCCACCGATAGACCCACTTCGCAAAACTCTGCTTCTCTCCGCTCTCTGTCTACAGCCACCTAAACAAACAAAACAATAACTAACGCTAAACAATAGTATAGGTCTAGTTAAAAAAAAATTCTTCAATGGTTTTTGAAAACACCTACAATCAAGCCCAAATAACTCACTCCTAGATAATTCGAGTGTTAGAGCTATACGTGTACTTAGATTAACAAAATATTAATGTATCTTTGTTTTGTAATAATTATGTACTGGTGTTTCGACTTTTGGATATTTTGTTCCCCGATTAATGCTAAATTTTGTTCTCTTATTAGATGAGTATCCGATAGCAATACTGCCCCTGCCAATCGAAGTGCGATATCTCCCACATGGTTTTCACTGCAGATACTGCACTTCGATTGGCAGGGGCAGAATAACAATCAACACAAGCTAGTTTCCAGTTTTTGTGGTGTGTGTGTTTATAAATACCATAATACTTTGAAAATGTACAGTGTCTATTAGTTTGAATTTTTTAAAATCAAGAGTAGCTCTCTGGTAGGAATCCTATCGTGTTATTGAAAGTTTTTCATGTTACTGCTCACAATGCATGTACCAGTGAGATTGTGAAGGTTATTATCTTCTATGTCATAAGTAAGACTTAGTCACATTTTTCATCTCTGCAGAACTTTACTTTCTTTTAAACTAACAAGGCCTTCATTTACAATGTCTTCGAAAAACAATTGTGCAAAATTTCAAGGAAAACTTTTAAAAAATTGTTTCTTGGTTGCATTGTGTTCATGAAAATGACAACTAAGCTTTTTGTGTGGTCTACCTGTTTCAATTCTTTCTTTGTGATGAGAATATCGCTGGAGATTTTCTCCAGTGTAGCCATACTTTTCGCAATCCACTCTAGCTTCTGTCTGACGACACCCAGGTGACGGATCACATTCGGAAGTTGGTCTTTTGCGTCCTGGGAGTATTTAAAGATAAATTTTGCATTCATTTGTAGTGGAGCAAAGAATCAAAAAGAGAAGCGGATAAAATGTGATATAAGACATTGTAAATAATTTAAGCCACAGAAAAAAACAGTAGTAGTAGTAGTACGTAGTAGTAGTAGTAGTAGTAGTAGTAGTA
>BMAT01011273.1:276352-289430 GCA_019649035.1 Elysia marginata
ATAGTAATAATAATAATAATAATAATAATAATAATAGTAATGATGATGAGGATAAATATAATAATAATAGTAATAGTAAATAAATAAATAAAACTTGTATAGCGCTTCCCCTAAATCAAAAGCTTAAGGCGCTTCACATCATGTTTAAAATAATTAAAAAACCGTAATTATATACACTTAACAGAGGATAAAACTACAGTTAAAGCGCATTCGACCAACAGTCATTCTATTAATAACAGGCTTTTAAAAAAATGTTTTGAGATGGCTTTCAAAAATGTACCTATGAAATAAAAAACCGGATTTTACACCTCTGCTAAATTCATAGACTTCATAACTTAACGGCGAAAGTTCCCAATCGCATCAAAGGCAACTATGACATTCTTTGGAACACCTTCAATTAGCCTAGGAAAACCTACACGATGAATAATTTTCCGACACCGTTTCAAATTACTGCTTCCATTTCTTATTATAAGGAAAGGTTTCAGTATGTTATCTAGCGGTTTAGACAAGCTTAGTAATTCAAAACTGTTTTAAGCTGTATTGATTTTTAGCGACCGAGATTCTTCTTTTCATAAAAATGAAACAAAAATCTAAAGGCACTCACGGGTGCATTTTTCAGTTGAATGCATCAACTGAAAAAGAAAAAAAAACGTCCGGCAAAATAAGATTAGTTACCCGCCTACAAACGAAATGCTGATGAAAGGATTTTGCTTTTAAACCGAAATTTAAGGAATGGATGAATCAAAAGCCCTCTTTTCCCCATGTCTTTCAAGGGTGAAAAAAAAAACAGGTCGGTAACCTCTTTTAAACCTATTTGTCGAAATGAATTGTTTAAATCACAGTGTAAATAAATCCGAGTCTCAGCTTGTTTTACGCCTGGAGTGAAAGGGGATCCTGCTATTAAACGGACTAAAATTAAAAGGAAGCTTGGATGGGATAGGCTCCTACCTATTTAATTAAAGACATATCTGATATTAGGACGAAGGCTCACATAAATGAAAATTTAAGAATCGACGTGTTTTAAAGGCATATTTTAAATGAAATTAGATTGCATTTGCAGTGCAACTTTAAATCGTGCCGGTAAACTTAATTATTTTTAGAATTTTGAATAATGTTTGTATTCCTTTTTATTAAATTCTTTTTTATATGATGTTTTTTTCCTTGTGCTCGTCCTATCTAATATCTTTGACCCAGTAAATTTTTTCATAGCCATGCATTACAAGTGTTTTTTCTTTACTCAAAATAAAGGGTTATTTGTTATAGCAAGCCCTAGCAATCCGCTCAAGAAAGACGCAAGGGGGGCACTGGTAAATAACGCACCAGTTTCATAAGATTTACACTTATTTATTATTAACTTATTTTTATAACTAAAAGATATACTTCGTACCCTTTAGGAGGTTGCATAAATTATAACTTCTTTTTCTAATTACTTGGTTATTTAATTTAGGAGCAAACAAGAACAGTTTTTGTAGTAAAGGATTTTTGTTATAGACGACTTTTGTAATAAGGAATGAGATTTCAAAAAGAGTAGCGGAACTTTCATGGTGTCTCTCCCCTATCTTATGAATACAAATATGACAATCTTTTGAAATTTATGCGACAGATTTATTTTGAAGATAAACTTTTTATTTAGCTCTATAGTTTTTAAGTCCTAGATGTAAAATTGTTTATAAAAGTAAGAAACTTACCCTACCATCTAGGTCTAGATTACAAAAACCACTATAGTATTTTGGTGTGTTGTCTTCTGGAAAAGGGATGTTACTCTTGTTTTACCTCTAATCTCATTCCCTATAAAGGATTTTTGTAATAGACGACTTTTGTAATAAAAGATTTTTTTGTAATAGACGACTTTTGTAATAAAGGATTTTTGTAATAGACGAATTTTGTAATAAAGGATTTTTGTAGTAGGGGATTTTTTTTAATAGTGTATTTTAGCAACCAAAAGCTTCTAACTCAATACTAGTCTAGGCCACTTGTGCTTGATTTTCCCAGGTCGCCTCACAAAACGTTAAGAAACAACACTGAAAAGAGAGAAAAAACCCATGATTTTCTTTCGTTAGTATTTTATTTCTGCCAAGAAATCCATGTAGAATAAGACAATATATAGCAAAAACAGCATCCTGTCTATCACTGGACAACAAACGATGAAGAAACAACACGAGGAAACTGAACTACGCTCTAGATATATATACAAAGTCAATTTGAGTATCATTGTTGGAAAAGTTTCAACATTTCATATCAGGTGTTTTTCTGTATCACACATTTGGACGGCGTCAAAAGTACACAATGAACTGAAGTTCTTTATTGATAAGTACTTGTAGTTTACATGATAAGTTGTGATTTTTATAAAACCGTAATACAACAGTAGAACAATAATCTCGATTCAAAGTCTTCTGCTCAAAGCAATTACAAGATGAAAGGACAGAGAAAGGCAAGAATTTCCTCCCTGTACTATGATACGTTTCCCTTTGCTTATTTACAAAAACATACTGTAATACCACCAAGAATATTATCTGGATTCAAAGTCTGTTTTTGTTAAACCTGTTACAAAAAAATAAATGAATAGTAGCAAATGTTAGTTGGCGTCAATAGCTTATTCCCTAGCAATTTCTTCGTATGGGTCGGATGCGGTAATTTGAATATTTACATGCGTCGATACCTTTACCATCAAAACATCAAAGTTGGCTTCAGAACTCCATGGTTCTGTACGCAGTAAAAACATTTTTGGATGATTTTGCGTAATGAAAAAAATAACAAATTAATTTCCCATTTTTAAAATTGCTTTTGTCATAACCCGAGCCATACAGGTTGTTTGAGAGACAAAACAATAGTTTCTCCCACTTTTACACTTGATGCAAAAAATGCTAACCTTTATATAGAGCTCTACATAACTTTTATCCATAGCGACCGTGGAGCTAGAAATAATGCATGGAGCTTGTTTTCGTCTTTCGAGGCTCGTATCAATATAATGGCGACGATTTCAGGGGCGCTTCCGCCCTCATTCCCAGGACAAAAATCAGTTTAGCTAAATCTTTGCCTGCACTGCGCATGTGCGGTTTCTGGGCGTTCCTTAGATTTGTCGCTTTTTTACAGACTTAGATCTCGAAAACAACAAAGCTTTACAGTTGTTGCGGGTTCCTCCGTTGATTTTAGCTCCATGATAAGGGTTTGAAAGAAAAATCTTGTGTGAAGCTTGTTACTTCGTTTAAGTATACCTCGTCCAATATTAATGGTAAGAAAAATAGGGAAGGCCTCCACATTTGTAAAAGAGAAGAATAAGAAATGAAAGAAAACATTAATAGAGAACGCAACACTCATTTTCCGAATTAAGAAAATTGTTCATGATTCTGTAACAGTTTAAAAGAGCATTCTTAATACCAATTTAAAAACAGCATATTCAATAAATAATAATTGGAATGTAATATTTAACATGAGAATCGAATGAAAATACTGTTGTTCTATAGATACAAAACACAAACGGGCAGATAAGAGCGAAAAAAAAACTACTCTGCTCAGAACCTGAATATCGACTGAAAACGGCATATCAAGGAAGTCTCATTGATGCAGCGTTATTGTGCCTTTTGGGCTCCAGAGATTCTGTCTAGAGTCGTAAAATGGCGACATTTATAGGGCAACTTACTCTTGTTTTCTCTTTTATAAAATTTCTCAGAACCATTCCAAACGAATCGGATGTCGGAAACCTTTGTTGAGGGTCGGCGCTTAACACTTGATATAATCTATATTAAACATTTGTTTTAACCCACTTGAAAACACTAAACACAAACCATAATAGCTTGTTTGTATTTGGATGGTTTGGCCCCTCGCTATAGGTACAGGTGCTTGAAAACCCAATATGTCCTACAAAACAAATCAGAGTCGTGTTTATGTACATTCTTAATCCATAGCCCGTTTTACATGTCAAGTACCCAGTACGAAAGTCTGCGGACCTGCTCCTTTCACCAAGACTTCAAATACACCGTTTCTCATGGAAACACGCAATGTGAAGGCAAAACAACAAAAAAAACCAGGTCACAGGTCCGGAGCCGGTCCGACATCTTCCGCACAAGATACGCGTTATGTGAAATAGACTTTAGAGAAACAAACAAACAAAAAATTCAAAACTCATGCTGAACTATTAAAAGGGAAATTTCAAAATATTAGTGTCATTGGTGAAATTATATTTAACTAGACATCATAATCAACACGAACAAATATTGATCTTCTAGCTAATCCGTACCAGTTTTTCCTCTTTCACTCGCGAACAATCTGTGCAGCATTTTGTTGAACACTGTGAAACAACTATAATGTGGCGGCACCCACTTACCACGAACTTTTCGTAGACAACATTGGCAACAACAACAACAACAACAATAAAAACAACAACAACAACAGCAACAACAATAAATAAGAGTTCTACATCTTTAAACAAAATCATGAGGTATAACCTTACTTTAAGACAAGGAATCAACATATAAAATCAGTTAAGGTTTTATCCTCATTTCAGGCGTTAAATTCGACCCTAAACTTATAGTTTGGACTGTTTTCAACAAATGAGTGACGTGGAACATTAATTTGAGACCGAGTATCAAAATATCACACCGGATAATTTCTTTTTTCTGATTTCCGGCTTTGAGTTGCTCTCTACACTCTTATACAATTTTGACGGCTTTGTTGTGAAGGAATAAAATATTACCCACACGGAGTTTTTGAAAAAAAAAAAAAAAACTGACAGCAGTTTTCTTCTCATTGCAAACTAAGACCATAACGCGTCGACTGAATCGACCAATCTGTTTAGATCCATTTGATTTTTTTAATACACTATATTAATCCCTTTCAGGAAATTAATTTGTCATTTTTACTCAGCGTAACCGTGTCGCCACAGAGCAGCGTGTCCCAGCAGACCAATGCATTTAAAGGCACCTTTTAACCCATAAGCAGGCTGTTGCAGGCGCATATCTAAAATTCAAGAAACAGGTGGGAGGACTGGGGAAAGTTAGGGCAAATTGCTTTCCCAAGTCAATTGCAACATGGCATGGCCGGGAATCGAGCCCGCGACCTCCAGATCTCGAGTCCGACGCGCTAACCACTGTGCCACGCGGTGACTGGTTTCACAGGAGATTAGAAAGCGAGCTCTTACAGCAGACTTGTCTCTGACTTTAAGATCTAGTTTATAGCTGGTTAAAAAGGATTCATCAATACATGATTTTAATGGAATCAAAATCCTCAACTCGAGACATAGATTTTTCAACATAAAGCTCAAATAGCTTCCTTCATCCACGTATAACTAGAAAGCAACAAGTAGTGACGTTTCACTTGTGAAGACAGTAAGTTTAGTATAAAAACCTAAAACGAGTAGGCAAAAGTGTCTATAATGTACGTCATGAAGTTGGTAAACATTATCTTTTTTAACAACACGCCATAACATATTTTCGTAGTGTCGCGACTTCATTGTTAAGTTAAGAGAGAAAGCATAATTTACACCATAGAGACACCTTAAACAAATCAAAATATGACGGAAAAGGACGAAAAGGAGACCAATAAGGTAATGAGCAAGAAAACAATAATTACATGGTGATTATGACATAAAGTTCAAAAGTACTGAAGTTTTGGCTAAGTAAGTTTCAGATAAATGAGATAGAAAATAGAAATTATGGAAAAAGGACTCCCAAAACCTGTCAAAGATTGGCCACGTAAAGAGAAACGTGAACAGTTTTAAATCCATTGAGCGCAATCATAAATAAATATCTTATGATCAACAGGCAAATATGAAATGACGTAATGTAGGAACATGAACTGAAAAAATGAATTATTTGTAAACTCCATTGTACCCGTTTTCAGACTCAATGAATATTAAGTTATCTTCGCCTGTTTGTGCAAATCTCATTAATTTCAAACAAGGTCTTTTTAATGCAACAACACTTGCCTATAATTATATATTAAAAAAAAAACATACACAACGCAAATACGCACCGTAAAACCAGTTGAACTCTACGTAGTGGACGATCCAGACTACCTTGATAAGAAATTAGAATTTAATGAATAATAAGTTTCTTAGTGCTGATGATATGAGATGGTAATTTCAAAACGATTCTTTAAATAATTGACTACATTACACAGCCTTTACACTTGATACAAGCGACTGGGAACTTCAAGTGAGACATAGCAAACTCAAAAAAGTATCATAACATATGAAATAGGACTTGAGACTACTTAAATTCAATGTTCCATAGGAAATTTTAGTGCGTATTACAAAATAAAAGTGTTACTGCGCACACTCAGATGTCAAATGCAATAGCGTACAAATCCATGTGACATAGGCTTACATAGTGAAATCAATGCGTCACGAAGTCGTGTTGCGCTGAACTGAACACAGTGAGTCTGTTCGTTGGAATCACAAACCGATGAAACTTTGAAAAAAAACCTTTGTTTTTCTTTGGCAAATTTTGGTGCTACGATGATGCTCATTTTCAATGTTTGTGAAGTTTTAAAAATAAATTTCCAAGTAAGTCGTCTCTACAAAAAGTGGCATGCTGAACCATGTCAACAATTAGAGCAATGTTGAAATCCTCTCGGTTCTTTTCTTACCAAGACTAAATCAAAATGTTCATTTCAGTAAGCCTACTCACCAAAGCTACAAAAGATTAAACACAGGGTAACAGTATCTCTCTAATGTGGCGGTCCTTCTTTCCTACAGCATATGAGGAATCTGGCAAAAAATTTGAGCGAGTTGTCATCTTGTTCTGAACAGTAACTTGACACGTATAAGAAAACTAAGAACGCACTATCATTCAGTCTTCGTTCCAACATACTTGAATGTAGTCTTATTCAGGGCAAAACGTGAAACGTATAAGACAAACAAGACATATCTTTTTTCCCCTTTCCGATAATACTTGAAACAGCCACGCTTCAGCTATAAAAAGATGCAAAACATAGAATAGATATCAGGGCGAGTCTGAGACATGTCTTCTTACAGACCTTTTTAATTTCGAAAATGTTTTTCCCTTGTCTTGTCTCATTTTAGTTCAGGTTTTTCCTTTGACTGATTGAGCGTTTAAAAAACCCCAATAATTTTGATTAACCAAAAAAAAAGTCAGACAAGACTGTCAGTCAGAATTGCAATAAAAGTCCATTCAGGTGGTGAAACAATTAGTAAAGTAACAGGTCTATAATGCCACAAGTAGGCATGCATGACCATACTAAATGTGTATGTCAAAACAGGAGCCAGATACTGTGTCATGCCAGAGTAGGAGTAGGACAGATTTTGCAAGAGCCAGGCATTTCGAGAGAGGAGCCTGAAGCGGTCATGCTGGAGCCAGACACGACCATACCAAAGCCAGACATGTTACAGAAGAGCCAGTAATTTTTTGCAGGGACATGACATGACGATACCAAGGTCTGGCATGTTTTGAAGTAAAAATGTTTCAAAAGAGCCTGCCATGACGATACCAAAGCCAGGTATCTTTAATAAAAGCCATGATTTCTATACGCGAGCCAGACACGCCGATACCAGAGCTAGCATTGTTAGTACAAGAACAAGGAGGTGCTTATACAAGAGCCAGATATGTAAATACAAGAGTCAGATATGTAAATACAAGAGCCAGATATGTAAATACAAGAGCCAGATATGTAAATACAAGAGTCAAGAATGTTGTTAAATACAAGAGCCAAGAATGTTGTTAAATACAAGGCCCCGGCAGTGATGAAAGAGCCAGGCGCGGTCCTAGGGAGCCAATCGCGATTTTACAAGAGCAAAGTAAAGTCATTCCGATGCCAAGAATTTTAATACCAGTGCCAGTAATGCTTTTCAGGAATCAGGTGCAGTCATACAAAAGCCACGCCTGGCCATACTACGACAAGGCCTATGGATAAAAAGACCAGGCACAGCCACATCGGAGCGAGGCATATCAATAGGCCAGGAACCTTTTACAGGAGTCAGGCATGGTCATAAAGAGCCATGTGCGTTTCCATGACAACCGGGCACGATCCTAGTGAACCAGATGTGATCATGTATTAGTGAGTTGCTTTCACATAAAAGCCGGGTACAAACTAAGGCAGTCATACACAACTCCTCTGAGAATCCAAGAGATGCCGGTCATCGGTGTAGATATGTTGGTGGGTGTACGAGTTAGCAGTGCGGATAATAGACGACCTCTCGTTAGGTATGGAAGTGTCCGCTACGCTCCGGACTACGAACACGTGATGGGAACTGGCCATATCATGTGAGCTCACCGCACTGTCTAGGATACGATCCCGCTGAACTACCGTGCCCCATTGCGGGTACGACGAATGCGAGATTTCGTACGTACTGCCAGCGTTGTTACTCTTGTCGTCCTCATTTCTCTCTTCCGCCGGCGACATCGCCCTCTGTTGCTGCTCCTGCTTGCTTTCCTTGTCCGCAGCACCTGTGAGAAAAGGTTCTCCAGATCCATATTGCCCGGAAATCCCCTCTGCACCGGAAGTGTAGGAGGTGATCTTGCCCCCGGCACCTGGCATGTGCAGCACACACGGCTGGGTGCTTCGTCTTTCCTCGCGCTCCGGGAGCAGCCTGGGCTCCGCGCCGGTCCCGACAGCCACCTTGCCGGTCCATTGGCCGCAGGGCCTCATGCCGGGCTCGGTCTGGGTGTAGGCCACGCTGAGGGGCATATTGCTCGCCGCGCCGCCGGCCCGGCCTGTAGTCGCCGGTCCTCCTGTCGGGTGGCTGCCGGACCGCGAGCTAGCGGTCCCCGAGGGCAGGAGCGAGCGCCACAGCGGGATCAGAGAGATGAAACCCGTGCGGAAGTTTGCGTTCATGGCCACGTAGATGATCGGGTTCCACACGCAGCTCGCCTTGGCTATCAGGGCTGGGATAGTGGCCACCATCCGCGACATCGTGAAGCCGGTGCCGAATGCCTCGGAGAAGCTGATCACAACGTACGGCAGCCACGAGACGAGGAAAACAGCTGTTGGGATAATGGGGGGTTTGAGATGGGATGGGGGCAGGTCAACAGGGGTAAAAAGTACGATAAAATATTAAGGTTTACAAAAAGAAACATTGAGATTGGACAGCTTTAAGAATCACATGTTTCTTGTTCATTTGCAACCATTGCAAATAACTCGGATTTCGCAAGTCTCACATTGCAAGGTTTTGATTTTTGTCACAACGTATTTTTTAGGCCTACAAACATTTAAATTTAAATGAAACTATGAATGCTTTAGGAAAAAATGTAACTTTTGTGTTGTTTTGTATCTATGATTCAAAGAAAAGCAAATGTATTTTTGAGAAGCTTTTTTAAAAATGAGATTCATTTGCACTAGTCCCGAAAATTTGCAAAAAAAAGCTTTTAATTTTAACACTTTTTTAAATCCAATAAAAAGCTCAAAACTCAACAAGTCATATCTAATGCACCCGCCTGAAAGAATCAAGTGCGCCAATGTAACAATCTATTACTACCTGCCTTTTTGCATATTTAAGTTATTTAATTTTGTCACAAACACCAGAAATAATAATCGAGTAAACGAATAAAATCCTGATGCGAGACTTGTGAGTTCTTTTAAAATCTTGAAAAACATGAAAAGTCGTGTGAAGAACGTAGAAAATAAGTTTATTCAACTTAAAATGAAGAAATCAACACGAAACAGTATTCACATCCAGCATCAGTCGAAAATAACAACAGTGCAATTGCCAATATCCAGCATAAATAAATCGTAGATCTAACTTTTGCTCGAAACTGCTCACTCTATCTTAATCCAGTATTCTATCTTCTCCGTCGTCTCTGAGTCTCTCTCTTGTCTCCTTCTATCAACCACGCGAGCTCTATTTATAATCAAAACAGCACACAAGCTCTAGTTATCGCTAGAAAATTCGACGCTTTACAAGAAAGGTGAGAAAGGCGTGGCCTAATACGGCAGCGACACCCAATCGCGAGCCAAGTTAAAAATAGGTCGCCGGTCATCAAACATTATGTAAATTAACCGGAAGATAATAATCTAAAAAAATCCTGAAGACTAGATCTACAAAACTAATAATAGGCGATCATTCTAGATTTTAACGAGTTATGAAATCCGTAGGTTACTTATAACTATGAATGCTTAACACATTCCATTAAGAAAACAAGAGTAGTCTTAATCTAGGTCTACACTGTACATAGCATGATTAAGGAACTAGACTAAAACAATGTCTAACTTCGTTACAAATTTGATAGTCGCGTAAAATAAAAATCACTTTTTATGTTAAACCTAAATATACTTATACGCTTTAAAGACTCTACACGGGCTCCTCCAAAGGCCATCACCAACCAAATAACCTTTTAGCTCACAAAGGAACCTAACTTCAACCGTATAATTCTAGAATACTGACAATATCTTTTCACTGACTATAATAGCTGGGTACACATTGAACACCTGAGTTTGGTGAGTAAATGTGCGGAAAGAGTGTTTCACCAAGATCTAAACACCGCAGGAACACCGCAGGAAAAACTCGAGTATGCCGAGATTCAAGTCCCACACATTCTGACCAAAAAACTGGGTGTCTATCAACAGACTTTGCAACATGAGCAATATTTGAAATCGTTATAAAATTGACCCGGTTGGTTAAAATCTTAATGATCGTTACAGAAAGGTTAGTTTTTTTTATATTACTTTGTTGTTTTTTGGTGGGTTAGATTGTTATATCTATTTTCTATAAAAACCCTCCGGCCCAAAGAGCTGCGAGAGGGGCACTTCCCTCATTCCCGGTCCATAATGGACCCACAGTGTCACCTCGGATGTCACCTCGGATCAAAATGTGTGCGCACATCTCGTGCTATGATGACATTGTTAGTATTAGACCCTAAACTGCTCTACTAGAAAAAGACGATAAAGGGAGAGTGATGGAGCGAGAATATTTAATTGGACATTAATTAATTAATCTTCAACCACAGCTAAGCTGCCGAATCACCTCACCTATCATGATGATGATCGTCTGTAGAAGCCTGTTTTCAATCAGTGCGTGTTTCCTGGACGTCGTCACGCCGGTGTCGCTGAAGATCTGTTTGACCTGGGAAGTCAGGAAATCTTTCTTTAAAAACAAGGATTTAAAAATGACACCACCACCCCGCCTCCCTATTAAAAAGATTATATTTTTTTTCATTTTATTCCTAAAGAGAAGGATTTGTGCCTCAACAAGTCTATACATCAGTCGAACATGACAGTATTCACGTTTTGAGAGCATTCTGGTAAGCTTCATGCGTTACATGTTGGAACTTCTTTTGACTTAAAAGCAACGAGGCACAACTTTTTATTTATAGCACTAACATTCTGATTCGCGTAAAGAGTGGACAATAAGTAATAGTTGCGTTACGACTGCACAGTTCACGTTTGGTATCGTGTGTCGGTGTCGACAGCAATGGTTCAATTCTAAGCACAATAAATGTATTTCACGAGGAAGCGGCGATGGTTGAACCAATAGTTAAAAAAAAAAAGATAGGTCAATTTTCATACACCTCGAAAAATTATGGTGAGCGGAAGATAACAAATAATAATAATAGATTTTCTCAATTCTATTACCTCGGTTATTGATTTCCAAAGAGTCTAGGTTAGATCTAGACATATAGAAACTAGACTTAATGCCCAAAAAAATGCCTTCGATATAAAATAAATTTAGACAATTTGGACTTCACGCTATGCTTTTAGATTTTGAAGAGATCTTGATATGTGTTGATTAGGCCTAGATCTAGACCAGGTTATAATCGCCGTGTTTTCTTCCGCTTTAGCCTCAGGGTTTTCTTCCGTGCGGGACATGATAGAGACTAAGTATCAGAAGATTGGTTGGTTGTTTGAATTTTAACGTCTCTTTTTAACTTCGAGGTTATCTCAGAGACGGCGCTTGGGACAATTGAAAGCGTGCTGCCACACTGTGATGTACGGAGCGCTGCATACACCACACCCAGTCACATTATCCTGACACCGGGCCGACCAGACTTAGCACTAAATCCATAATGCCAGACACCAGGCGGATCAGCAACTAATACCAATTTTAAAGTCCTTGGTTTGACTCGGCCGGGGATCGAACCCGTATCTCCCGATCTCTGAGGGAGTGTCTTTACCGCTAGGCCACAGAGCCGGTTAGAAGAAGGAGATATGGAAACTGCGTAAGGACCAAGCCTTTGCGCGTAAGAATTCCTTCCATTTCTTTAAAGGTGAGTGACCATAGATTTTCCGAATGGAAGTTCTATGAATCAATTATTCGATCCCCCAAAAAACAAGGCGCAAAAATTGCACTAGGTTCAGACAAACCCAGCGTGCACAGTCTCAATGGCAATGCGTGGCAGCGCACACTTACATATTCAGAAGATGGCAAAATCTTCGTCCCAAAGTTTATCACACCATACCATCTTAGTCTGTATCACCATATGCTTTCATTTCCCATGGGATACAAATTTAACAGAACAACGTAAAACGAAGAACAGATGTGGAAAGGGGCTAAATAGTTTACAAAAGGCCGGCAATATATTATTTTTTCACTCTCCTTTCTCTATCTTCCTAGGACTGAGTGTGCCAATGTGGTATTTAAATGAGGTATCTCCAAAATCTTCGTTAGAACTATGGGGGCCTGCTTGTTTAAGTAGGTCAGGATAGCAGACAGCATGAAATGTGAAAAAAAATAAGTCTCTCTAAGAGCGACTCTCCGGTCAAATTTGCCTAATTAAACCGGGAACCCTCGCGACACATCTGGAATACAATGCCGTGGCCTGAAGTCAGTTCAATAAGATTTCCACTCGCTAAGAAGAAAGAAAAGCGGTACCGACACAGATTTTTTAAAGGGTTTTTATCTCCTAGAGCAGGGACTCTAAATTTTGGACATTCAAATGTTTCTTTTTTCCATTTTACGAGTATAAAAAAAGCTGAGAGTTTGCTTGGACATTAAATTGACATCCTTACAAAACAACGTTTTTCGATGTTTTTATCCCAAGAGTAACGGAAATTTTGGATAATTTCATCCCGGTAGAGTTTTTGTTCAACCAATGTGAAAAAAGAAGACTGTTGTCTTGGAGTTTCAATCGACACAAAAACATTCTTACGCAAAGATCACAATTTGTTGTCATCCCAGGTGAAATTTCAA
>BMAT01011273.1:299453-315784 GCA_019649035.1 Elysia marginata
CGTAACGCTTTCACGAGACTCGTTATATTCTATAGATCATAAATTCCAACTTTCTTGGCAGCGTTTCGCCGGAAAAGTATCATAATTCATAGCTGACAAAAAAAAAGGACACCGGTAATTACCTCCCTTTAGAATCTAATTAGAATCTGAGGGATATTATTTTATTTTCGAATTGAAAAATCTCCGAAGGTCATTGAATTTTACGTATCAATTTCAGGAAAGAGCTGCCAGTGTTGTGCCAAGCAAGGGCGAACAAGGTCTGATGTATGGTGGTTTGACTCTAGTGGAGGGGTTGTTTACTTGTATCATGTCTGGAATCTTTTACTTGGAACTTTGGTGTGTTTGTCAAACCCTAGCCAGGAAAATACTTGAGAGGTGCAGCGATGCCAGAAGATCATGTTTAAGTGAAGAAAATAACATTTTCTTTCTACGGATCAAATTTTTACTAAAAAAAACTTTTGTGGTAAAATGTAATATTGAAATTTTGTTCTGTTGTTTTCTCCTTCATTTTCCAGGTCTGTTGCGAACATCCGCAACCATGGCCTTGGATTCCTCTCCGTTGCGAGTTCTCGTGTGAGTTCATTGTTGGGGGATTCTTCCCTCGTTTCCTAGCTGCTCAGACTGTCTGTGTATTTGTTACATTGTCTTACTCTGCTTTCGTAACACAGATCTTTCCACACAATAATTGCTTTCCTATTCCATCGGCTCTGATTATATGCCCAAAAAAACAATGCTTGTATTTTTTTGATGGTTTTGAGTAGGGCTGTTTTGTATCCAGCCAATTCCATTACTTCTTCTTTTGACTTCTTTTCAGCCCATGCTATTCTCATATTTCTTCTGATATATTATTTTTCTGCTGCTTCAAGTCGTCGTTCGAATTCTTATGTCAGCATAGAGCATTCACATCCGTACAGAAGGATGGACCATTATTGTTTAAGCTTTCAATTTTTGTATACAAACCACAAAAATATTGAAACTATGACTGGAAAGGAGACATTCAGTCGTTTCTTCTATTACAATGTATTTTAAAACCTTATAAATCGTTTTTCTTCACATTTTTCAGTCCTTACTTAATCTTGTAAGTTTTGAAACTCAGCGCGTAGTGAGGAAATAAATTAATTTTTATTTTCATTGATTGAATTGAAGTTTTCAAACAACCTAAGTTGATTTATCCAAAATATTAAAAAATTGACCTCAGTTTGTGGGGAAGCGACACATGTAACCTGAATGATCATCTTTTTGTGATCACTCAGTGCAAAGTTTAAACTTTTTTTTGAAAAACTCTCATCGAACTTTTTCGGTCTTGAATGTTCTCTTTGTACTGTCAATGATACACATATTAAAGAAGAAAATAAAGCGGACTTCCACTACAAAACTATAAAAAATCCCTTCGACAATAATTACTGGCTTCACAAGAAACCCCAGAAATACTAGGTAGATTGGTGTCTGTAAAAAAATAAAGTTTGGCCTACGCTGTCAATGTGCGCTCTACATCCCCTGTTTTTATGTCTGTTTAGTATCGTGCATTCTTCAACATACATAATGTGTGGGTGAAATTTTCTGAAAGTGAAAGTGCAATAGTCTAGCTCTTACGCATAGTGTTTCAGCTTACATTTTGGGCTTGTGTTTAGAGCCTTCATTTATAACACGCAAAAACATACGCTACAAATAATCTTAACACATCAGTGCTGGATATACATGAAAGTGCTAAAAATTTAATAAAGAGAGTAACGTACAGCCCTGCTTGCCCCCCTCTCCTCCAAGGTCTGGGAGGAAACAAAGCTAATAAGTTATTCCGTTGCGAGTAATTCTCTCGGTTCAATAACAACGCACGGCATCTCCCAGACTATTGGCCTAGCAATACCAGTAGCTTAATGTGGTTAATGGCACTCTTCAGAGAGACTACCATGAGGTACGGTCAACTGTTACTCACCTATTCCCTCCAGAGTGTACTCATTCCAACCAACCAGTGGCATCAGTGCCCAAAAGAAGCCCAGGATGACACACACGCTCACAGCTAAGTTTGCTGCCCTCTGTGGAACACGGGAATAATCATTACAGAAAATGAAAAAAAAAACGTTTTCAGTGCATCGGACTTGATAGTCAACCATCATAGCAGATTTAAAAAAATTGAGGCGCACTCACAATTTTTAATGGCACTTTTAATCTGTATAGACTGTCTTTCAGACCATTTCTCTTTGTAAATTTAGTCCTCAACGTTGTTTTATCTCGGACGGTTTCTTCGCAAGTTTGAACTATTTGAATCAAATTTTAACGACCTGCCGCACTGATTAGAAGAGAAAGTTCCTGTCTCATCGCAATACAATTCATATGCATTTTAAACCTGCGATGGGTCTAGCCCGGGATGAACAGGGACTATTAATTATGTACAGTTCTCTCTCTCTCTCTCTCTCTCTCTCTATCTCTCTCTCTTTCATCATCATCATCATCATCATCATCTCTGGTCATCATCATCATCAACAACGACATCATCATCGTCATCATCATTCTCTCTCACCGCTAAATGAGTTTATTACTAATGCTCCTAATGTTATTTTTTATGAATGTTCATCATGCTATCAAAATATTTTTAACTGTGCTTAGGTTACACTTGCTTTTCAATTTATATAGTTCCTTTGTTTGTTTCAAGATATTTCATTATGTAATAATATCATGTTTATATGTAAAGGCCAAATGAAAAAAGGCACGGTGCCTAATTTGCCACCGTTGTAAAATAAAATAAAATTCAAATAAAATAAAATTCAAATTCAAATTCAAATTCTCTCTATATCTCTCTTTGTCATTACTTGGTATGGCCGTACCATATCGAGTGATACGACAAAATGTTAGCAAACTTGATACAATGCGTGAGCGCCGATCAAATTTTCTCACACGCAATCATAATAATTAATATTCATTGTTTGCTGCTCTGGCCATGATTCATCAGAAAATCCCGCGGTAAAAATATTTATACAACTTCGCTTTTTAATTGCCGAGGCTATAAACTGAAACACAAACCACGCTCATTATCTCACCTGCGTGACAACGAAATCCGAGTAGGGTTTCACGATTACCAGGTAGCGATCGACTGAAATAGCCGCCAGCAGGTAGAGCGAGGTGAGTCCCAGGAAGTAAACGGCGAACGCATCAATGTCACACACCAGCTTGGACTTGATGAAGGTTTCCTTGAAGGCGTAATACGCAGGGATGGGCGACCCGATGGCGCTCATGAAGAAGTCGCATACACACAGAGCCAGGATGAACGTGTTGGTTGGTGATCGGAGGTCTCTGTACCTGTCGGGAAAGGGAAAGGAAGACGGTGGGCACAATTCGGTTATCTTGGACATGCATTTGTCAAAGAATGGACCAGCGCCCACGCAAAAAAAACATATCTGACTTAATGTATAACCATCCCTTGAAGATAGGTAATATTATAACGCGCATGTCAATGCCAGTATTCATTACAAACTAAGCTCACCCCTAATTGTGAGCGCCCCCACCCCAAACCTCTTAATTTAGACCAGGCTGGTATCAAATTTCAATGTAGAATTTTCGTTCTAAAGTGCCATCCTTCACACTACTTTATTTTAAAAGTCTGCCGCAATTTTCTAGGATTTCAATATCGAGGTAGATATTACACAATATCGAGGTAGATATTACACAGCGTCAAAGTTGCGTCTGGACATGGTGTTATCCTAACGTGTTTGTCATCGTTTAAGATGGTGTGTGATGGACTGGCCAGCTCCTACAAAAAGGAGCTTCCTATAAAAGGATCGATAGGCCTTCACCGGTTAATTGTTTTTTAACCGCCCGTTGTGTCTATCTGACTTGAGCAAGAAGGTAACTCCTGAAGACAGTTTGCTACTCGAATTACGTCACGGACAATGGCGCACTGTGCTGTTAAACATAGCCAATAAAATCTACGGGTGATGTTTGTTCATTGTACTATTATGTTTCTAAAGTTAGTGCTTTAATGCTTAGACCAAACAAAAAAAAAAGTGAACGCGCATTTTGTCAATAAAGTCCTACGAATCATTCATCTTCTTTCTTTACATAGTATGATTATTTCTCTCTTTTATGAAATTCAAAGACACAATCTATACTGGCACATGAAGAAACATTCAAGTTTCTGTTTGTGTCATCTTTGATCACTGTTTTTTTTATATCTTTACTTGTCCCTGTTTGCATCATCTCTCTCTCTCTGCCTCTTTCTCTCCCTCTCTCACACACACACACTTTGTCATAGGTGTAATCCAATAGAATAAATACAACAACGATGTGAAATAAATTGTTAATCCGTTCATTTTATGCCGTTTGCATTTAAATAATATTAGTTGTTTAATTTTTTAAGTGAATTGGAACTTTATTGACCCTTGAAAATTACCCTTTGTCCTATTGGTCATTTACGATAACGAACTCCAATTCTCAGAGTTTGGGTGCCCTTTTTAAAAATGTCACTTCAGTGTGAATTTAAATCGTTACAATGGCAAACACAGAGATTGTCGGTCTAACCGATAGGATTTCTTGTTTTCTGTCGTGCTATCAGGCAAAGTTCGAAGACCTCCCTTGATAAATGCCTGCAGGCTTTCACCCATGTACCTTCACTTTGCTTACCGGAAATGGTACCAGATAATGTTCTTCCGGTTGGAAGATGTATCCGGAGCAAAGACCACCGAATCTGGTAGCTTAGTGAAATGGACCGGATCTGTTTGTTGTTTGTGCGTACTGGATGCCCCGCTAGCTAATGTCTCAATGTTAGACAGTGTTGATCTGTACAGCTCTCTTTCTCCCTCTCTCTCCCCCTCTCTCTCACTGCCAAGAACTTTCAAATAGTCCGTTTGCTTGTTTGGCTGGGGTTTTTTCTTTGCCAATCTATCTGTCTTGACTCTCAAAGTTTCATTTCAACTATCTGTTCGCTTTCAGTTCTTCCTTGTGTCTCTTGGTCGTTCCAATTTCAACTACTATCCCTCAGTAATAAGTGTGTATATACGCATTCCTTTTCCGCCTTCTAACTACATCGGTACTAAGCTTTGTCAATTAATACCTGTCTAAGATTTATTCCTGGGTTTCCTATGCCCAACTATGTTGGTTTCTTTTTTTCTCTTTGATTTCGCCTGTATTTATCTAAGCTGATTCCTCTCTCGTCCCCATAATGTAGAATAATTTATTTGCATAATCTCTGCCAAGTGTTAAATCCTTTCCTTTTTTTCGTGGGATGTCGTCTTTCCCTGCATCGTTCTTCCTCACCTTCTGAACCGTTTTCTTTTTCTTTACCCATCTTAGTCAACTTTAAGCCTTTTCCTCTCATCAATTGAAGGTTTACCTATGTAAGTTTCTTTTAAAATTGTCGCATAAACGTGCCTATGGGTTGCATATTTGTTTTTCTTTTTGTCTGGCTGTTTCTCTATCAAACTGTTTTTGTCCACTTCCACTTTTATCGCTTTACCTCCCTATCTATATTTTCCACTTCTTTCGTCCTGTCTTTCTCTATTTGTCTGATAGATATTTATCTAACCCACCAATCTCTTCTTCAAACTTCTATAGTATATTTCTCGGTCTGTCTGTCTGTCTGTATCTCTCTCTCTCTCTCTCTCTCTCTCTCCCCTCTCTCTCTTAGTGTCTGCACTCCCTTCCATCACCTTCTCTTTCTTTCAATATCTGCATTTTCTATTTCTCTGTCTAACAAACTTCTATTCACGAGCCGCTCTCTGTCTCTGTGTCTGTCTCTATCTGTCAGATGAGTGTCAGGTCTCCGCACGCCGCTGGGTGCTGACTGTTGTCAATATCCAGCTCTCTCTTAAGACGTGCTCTTGTCCCCGGAGTCGCTTGCGCCTTTGAGTGGATCCCTCTGCTATAGGCAATCAATTTTCGCAGCATCTTAAAAAGCTTTCCAGGTTTCCAAACCTTTTCCCCCGTGCTTGTCAAGGGATGGTGGCACATAGAAAGTTTAATTTTTATTTCGGTTGTTTACATTAAGAGTTTTTTCAACGTTCATGTAACGGGTAGTTATGTATACATTGTAGTGCCCCTTCTAAAGACAAAATATTATTAAACAACAACAAAAAAAAAAAAAACGCACCCTCAACAACAATTTTTTAATCGCGGAAAATATTTTAAGTATCTATGAAATTCCTTTGATTTTCTTCATAAAGAAGCATGCTGACGTTTTTGCTTAAGATTCCGGTTGAAAACACAGGGAGTCTTTGACATCGAACTTTTAAAAGTCAGACAATCTTAAAAGTACTGTAGTTTAAAAAAATCAACATCCTTACTTCCAATTATCTACAGAACAACATTTATTGTAGAAAGTGTGACTTTTTAAACCATGAATTGAGTACATTCAAACCATTGTTTTTTTTATAGATTGTGCTCATGATAAATCTTTAAAAATCGGCATACCAATTGCTATAAGCACAGAAACTTTAAAAAAAAGAGTCACTAAAATTGAGCACCTATGGTCTTCTCTACAGGCGAGTGAAAAAAAAAAAGAAAAACAAACTTTCACTCTTTATGGACTCAATCGAGTATGCTGTACACCAAAGTAAAGAAGAAAACTCACAAAGATTACGTTCGATTTCGTATATGGAATTTTTCAAAAAAATTTGTTTTCCATAATACGCAGGTAGGCCGTCTTCACCATCAATGTTAACATTTTCACCAAAATCCTCACCATATTTATTATTATCTTGAAGCACACCATGATGCAAGCTCTCATGGGTTTTTTATCGTCCTTAATTCTAATCATTTGACGTAGGCTTGGCTCTATAAACGCTATCTTGTTGCGCTATCTTGTTGCCTGTTTGTTTTACCTAATACATTTGTGATGCGGAAATAGTCCTGTCTATTTGCTTTACGGCAATCATGGTATTTCAGGGATATGCAGCACTGAGAAAACCGAAAACTTAAGTGACATAAACACAATAACATTCTAAAGCTAGCTTAGTGGAAATTGGACATGACATAGGCAACTGTAGTTGTCGGTTACCTAAATTTTTCCTGACTGCAAGAAAAAATGTAGTTGAAACAACCAAGAACTCGGGTCACGTTTTAAAAAATGGTTAAAATAAGCACTGTTGCCGAGTCGCCCAGAAGACAGAGGCACTGTAGCTTAGTGGCCCAGATAACAGAGGCACTGTAGCCTAGTGGCCCAGAAGACAGAGGTCCTGTAGCTTAGTGGCCCAGAAGACAGAGGTAATGTAGCCTAGTGGCCCAGAAGACAGAGGTAATGTAGCCTAGTGGCCTAGAAGACAGAGGTAATGTAGCCTAGTGGCCCAGAAGACAGAGGCACTGTAGCCTGGGGGTCCAAACGACAGAGGTACTGTAGCCTAGTGGCCCAGAAGACAGAGGCACTGTAGCCTGGGGGTCCAAAAGACAGAGGAGTAAAACGGCTGGCGCCATTATAGTTTATTTTTCAATGAAAGAGCTGGTTGCGAATTTTCTACTTCAGAGTTTTCTCTGTTTCCGATGGAAATGGTGATGGAAACAGAGACCCTCTGTCCTGGCCCTCGAGCATAAATGATGCTTTTAATTTTTTTCCCTTCATATAAAATTTTGACGATATCAACCTAAGCAAATCGGAAGTCATTGTATATGGAATATTGAGGCTTCGTTCTTACGCCTAGGGCCTGCTCTGAGCTTAAGTTGTTTATAGCAAGCGAGAGATTGGATTATTGATAAAAAAAACCGTTTTGATTGACGTGCGATGAATCAAAAGACGTTTTGATTGACGTGCGATGAATCAAGAGACGTTTTGATTGACGTGCGATGAATCAAAAGACGTTTTGATTGATGTGCGATGAATCAAAAGACGTTTTGATTGACGTGCGATGAATCAAAAGACCATCTTAGATATATAGAGATTCAGAAAAAGCTGACCAAAAAAAACTTACAGGGCGCGTCTTATGTATGCCACAAACACAATGTAAGACAAAAATTTTTTTATATAAGATAAGGTTATTTTAGAAAGAGTAGTATGATTTCTCTGAGCACAATCGCAATGAGATTCACTTGCTAGCACGCCCTGATTAGTGTGCAGACATCACTCTGTTGAAACAATATTTTAATTAAGGTAGGCGATGGCATGTATCAAAAGAAGATAGGGATTACCCGCTCGCTCCTGTACAGAGTGTTTTGAAATTTAAGCAACATACCAAAAACAATAGGGCTTAATGGCAGAAAATAGATTTGTATTCTGAGGGGCTTACCTTTTTATTTTCCCTTTTGCCATTTTAAAGTTTTAGATATTGAATTCCTTATAAATTAGTAAGAAATATGTAAGTACTGTCCATTACATCTAGGTGTAAATTACATTAAATACTACAATATGGCCAGTTTTTAGGTTGCTGTCTTCTAGACAAGAAACGCTAGTTTGTTTGAACTCTTATCTCATTTCCTACACAAGCTTACCGAGTACAAATAACATGACAAACGAGCTATGGTCTGCCTGAACATAAAACATGCTGCTTCCTACTCTAGCTTGAGTTCACTAGCATTCTATAATAGTTGCGTCATTTCCGTTTTTGAATTTTCATAGACGGCGTTCCCGGAGGCCACGAAAGGCATCGATTCAAGAGATTACGATTATGTAATCGTCTCTATCAGTCAAGGACTACTGTGATACTATAAAAGGAAGCTTGGACCTTTTTTTGACTTTTTACAGCTAGTACAACCTTTTTAGTAGGGTCTGGAAAAGAATTTAACGAACACGATCTGTTTTGTAATCGACTTGGCTCCTATTGTAAGGTCCGCGTGTAAACGTAGGGGCGCCCTGTTGTTTTATGAAGGCAGAGTATAGAGATGTTTTACTTTGGCACTAAAGTTTCTCATTATGTAAGCTTTTCTTTCGGTTGTTATTTTCAGGTCAATGGCGGCGAGGGTCTGGGTTTTCCCGCAGTCTCATTCTTTTTCAGCATGGTTCTGGGTTTTCCCACACGCTCATTATCTTGCGACCGCTACCGTAAACGGTCAGAATGATGCGGACGTGGGATTGGAGTAAGAAAAACGTCGAACAAAGTAACGTAGCTTTACTCCTCGTGGACTAGTGGTGGACGCCCGGCCTTCGGACAACGAGGTCCGGTGGTCGAGCCCTGCGTTGGGCAAGTCGACGTCTAGTCATTGAGAAAGGCTATTCGCACACTTTTTTCGCCACCCTCATTCGTTAAATGAGTACCCGGCTTTAAGCTGCGAAAGATCTAACCACTATGCTTAAGCGTAGCACTGAAATAATTACTGCTCCGTGAGTTCAGAAGGTTGTTTGGTTTTTAATGGCCAGAGTGTCGGGAAACCCATGTAAAGCGCTTAGAGCATTTAGTGGTTAAAAGTACGGCATATAAAAACGCTCTTTACTTCCGTTATTTTTTCTTCTCAACATTTTAGATTGAAAGACGTTAAAATACCTTAGTAAATTCTTTTTGATAACTTCATATATTATTCTAACGTTTGAATGCTCAGGAGAAACATAAAAAAAATATCAACATTTTGTTTTAGCGAAAATCATACATCTGACTTCTTAGGACTGTTTAGACACATGATTGCGTGCGCGTCGATCGAACAATCACCAACTAAAACAACAATCATGATTGTATTCGAAACCATAAAAGCTAGCGCGACAACGATGATGAAAATCTATGATACCAAACAGTGAAGAACTACTAGGATTTGTTTTGAAAGTGCTGAAAACAATCACATGTCGCTGCTTATATAGTTTACTGTGGCATCAGAAAAGAAAGACGGTAAACTGAACAACCGAACCCCTTCACATATCTCAATGACTAAATACCCAACCAGTTAAGGCAGGGTTCGACCCTTGAGCTCGTTAGTAAAAGAGTCGAAGGTCTACAACTACTAGTCTACGACGCCACTCAATGACTCTGAATAAATACTCAACCCCCCCTGGAGACCTATAAAATAAGTTGGCGGCATTTGTCCTATTTCTCATGTCAAGATAGAGACACAACGTACACTGCGCGTCCTCAACTCAATAGATTGTGCTGTTCCCCATGACGCTCAGTAGTAGATTGTACATCGTGTTTTGCACTGCATGAGAGGGGCAATTAACGCCGAAGAATTGAAAACTGACATTATAGTTGAGGTTCAGTGATGTTAAAAAATATACGAATAATCTGACTCTTTAGCCAGAAACTACCCTGTCATGGCGATTGACAAAACCTACGTCATGGACGACACTTCCGCCCTGGCGTTTTCAAATTGTTTCGCGATCAATGCGAATGAGTCAGACACAGGAAGTTTTATTGTGAGAAACCAGCTAAATTGAGATTCTATTGCTCTTATACTCTCTGTTTTTTACACAAAAAAAACCCAACTCATATTACATTTTGTCAAAATTTGATAACTAGTCGCATAGTGAACGTTCGGGGGGCCACAGAAAATATGTTCCGTTTAAAATAGCAACGCCTTACAATAAGAAGTTAGCGAATTCCGACCTATTCACATTTTCATCGTTTAGAGACCGGCTCTGTGGCCTAGCGGTAAGACACTCGCTCAGAGATCGGGAGGTGCGTGGTTCAAATCCCCAGCCGAGTCTAACCAAGGATTTTTAAAATTGGTATTAATCTGGTCGGCCCGGTGTCAGGATAATGTGACTGGTGTTGTGAACACAAGCGCTCCTTACATCATAGTGTGGCAGCACGCTTTCAATTGTCCCCAGCGCCGTCTCTGAGGTAACCTTGAAGTTGACTGGGACGTTCACAATGAAACAAACAAACAAAACAAAACATCGTTTAGAAATTGCAGAGCTCTTAAAAACTTACTTGCAAAACACCGCAACCGACAAGCCATTAAACAGCGTGCCCACAAGAGCGATAAGCAGCAGCACGAACCCCACCAGGCTGAAGTCGAGGCTGGACACACCAACCGTGGGGTCACTCATGGTGTCCCCGGACACTGGCGGGGTGGACTGGGCCGATCCAGGGACATTAGCCAACGCCTCTACAGCAACGGTCACTTGAAGCGTTGCCATAGAAACAGGTGCTCTCAACGTTCTGTAGGCCTATGTGGACAGCACAGCCAATGATATTTCCATAGAAAAAACTTGTAGTAAATTTTAGGGTCTTTATCGTTAACAGAGCCAATGATCGATCTGTAGAAACGGACGCACAACAGTTCTGGCCTATATCGTCAGCACAGGCGGTGTTGAGGAAATTTTCCTTTTTATCTAAAAACAGTCACAGGGCGGTAATCCTTACATGAATATTGAAAACGATCGTAAGAAAATTTTTGAACTCCGAACCGAAAGACACAGGGATTGGCTCTACTCAAAGATAGGTTTTAGGCACTGTTTATACAACCTATAACGAACTAGCTGAAAGTCTGCTCTTTATTTAGCATGTCACTCAAACAAATAGAGTTAATTTTTTTACTCTTATAGACCAATTTTATGAGTCTATAATCGTACTCTACGCTAATGCTATTGTTAACAATCAACAGGCAGTTGCAAGTTCGAATGCACGTAGGGAGATTCCAACTGCAAGTGTTCTCTCATGAAACGGACCACCTGGAATGAAAAGAAGAAAAAGAATTAACGATGCTTAAAAGTATAAAATTTTTTAACCAAATCGTGTTGAGACAATTTCAAATTATATCTAGAAAATATCAAAGAATATCCACAAAATTTTAAATGATATCCCAAATAATTCAAATAATAATTATCCAGAAAATTTCAAATCATTTCCAGGAAGTTTCAAATCATTTCCAGGAAATTTTGAAGAATACGCAGAAAATTTGAGAGAAAAAAAGAAAGTAGTGCTATTTTCTGCAGACGAAACAAACATGGAAACTAGATATAGATTCTAGATCAATTCATATCTAGAGTCATAAAAAAAAATAAACTAAATGTTACCTAGATCTAGATCTAGAGCTAGATTAGATCTTTATCTACGATTGTTTCGATACGTAGATTGAGGGCAAACAACTGTAGAGAGAAAGCAGGCTTGAAGGCCCCTGATAAAAAAACACATTTTTATTAGATAGTAATAAAAAGGTGATACTAGATTAAGATTGTATAGATCTATTAAGGTTAGCCCAGTTTATTGAGTAGATGTTAATTTTAATCTGACCGTCTGTCTAGATCTAGCTATAGGCTGCTCCGTGTTGCACTTCCGTTTATGATGGTGCCCCAAAACAAGATTGCGAACATACTTTCACATTTCGTAAAACTTGACACGCAGAGCCAAAGCCCCCGAAGTCCAAAACAAGAGAAACCATGACACAGAGGGATAGAATGGAAGAAAATTAGCACCTAAAACCTACGTTAGATCTAGGCCTAATCTAGATTCTAGATCACGATATCTTCTATATCCGGCTCTAAATCTAGATTATCTCAATTGATTTCTAGATACAAGTCAAAATTTTCTACTCCTGATCTAGATTTTAAAACAGAATCTAACCTAAATTCTACAGAAGTCAACAAACGAAGCGGTCAAAGCTATTGTGTTTATGTGTATTCTTCCACCTATCATCTCTATTAATGGTAGGGGGAAGTATGCAAAACTTTACACACCCTTTATTACTTAGTTATTGAGTTTAAAGGACTGGTGGCATCCGCCTCTCTTCCATTCGGTTGCAGTCAAAGATTTCTTTCCATTTATTAAAAATTCTTTTTTATAAGAACTTTATTGATTTTATCGGCAGAAATTCATAATTATGTACTCCATCGTTAAAAATACGTGTATAAAAGTATACAGTAAAGTGTTGCTGTAGTTGATTGTACAAGAGAAGACTTATATCAAAGCCTATATAAAAACATGTGGATTAGTCGGAAATGAAAATTTAATAAAAACTAATGCCACTCGGTGATGTTGACCTGAAAATAATTATCCGTTCTCTAGCCTCAGGAAACTTACTTCAAAACAAGTTCGGTGTAAGTATGTCACACTGTCTCTAAAAATCTAAATTTTTCCATGTCTTTATAGGGCAAACTGTCTGGTTAGTAACTACAAACTTAATTTCGAGCAATCTTGAGGGTTGAATCGACATTTCGTTACCCAATGGCGTGAAGAAACGGTCACGTTGGCATCAGTTTTCTGTACATGTATATAGCTGAGGATACCAGCATAATCTTGAGAACGGCGCGACTGAATCAGCTTTTAGCAGGAGAATGGAATGAACTAGCTACCTAACCATCAAACAACGTTGCAATGTCGAAAAAAAGAAGTTTGCTTGGCTTCAAGCACGAATACTTTATACGCTAATGGTGGACTTTTGCATCATCTCGATCTGAAATATATAAAGTTGACTATATTTAAACAATAGGCTTGGGCGACCTTAAAAAGGTGAGTGGATCAGGGTAGGTCAGCCAAAAAATTCCAATTTTAACATATCAAAATATTCATATTTTCTAAAAGTGTATTTTGTGCCCAATCAAGCGTTAAAAAAAATAATAAATCAAACTTTTGTACACTTTCTGACTATAATTATATACATATATGAAGGAATTAAAGATGGTTTGTTCAATAAAGAATATTTACACTTAAAGTACTCAATACTAGTAATGGCGACTTGTGCCGGATTTACCCTGGTTGCCTCACAAAGTATCCTTGGAACTCGAATCTCAATGTTACCTCCCTGTTAATCGATGTTAACTAAGTCTAGAGTTCACCGGAAGTTGAGAAGTTGGATGGGGTCATGTCAGACCAATTTAATACGACCCTCAGAAACAAATTTGATAAGCTCATTGTTCCTATCACTCACTGAGATCAGAATTTTTTATTATTATTCATCATTTTGTTGCCATGTACAACTATTTGGGACATATATAATTCGAATGCTTATCTGATGGTTCCGACCTTTGCTTACGTTAAGACTTAGGAGACACCAATCTCTTCCGTCTTCCTTCTTGCGGACTGCGCACGCCTTTGTTTTGCACTATATGACATAAATATTACGCATCTTAAATAAAACGCCCTTAGATCTCTTGAGGCGCACAATTCCGCACCAATAGCTAGATCTAGGTCAGAACGATTCGAACTGAAGACTGCAATAAAAAAAAACAGTATGAATCACAAAATGACCAAAGTGACCATCACGGCAAGTTTTATTACAAAATCTAGATATCTTATAATGTAATTATATAATATTTAAACGAATAGAGTTTTTGATTAAAAAAATTTTATCAAGTACGAAGCTATATGAAATAATATGTCAACCTGTAAAAGAGAAAACTTTATTAAGCTTTTTGTGTGACTTATCCTGTTTTTGCACTCATGTCTGCAGCTATTTTCAGATCACTAATGCTTTCCAACGTTTGTAATATATTTATATTGGTTTTTACTCCGAATAAATTAGCCTAGAGCAGCTTAGGGAACGTTAATTACTTAAGGTTCCAGTTCGATTTTTTGATAAAACGGACTTTTTATCTTCTTTCCATGCCGAAATATATCGGAAATTAGCTGATGATGAGGTCTTTCAACTTTTCACATTGCTCAAACTCATGTTGAAAGAAAAAACTCCAAGCTGGATATGATAATATAAGAGTGTTATATAGACTAGTGTTATGAAAAAAGACTTGTATAATGTTGTGTCAGTTACCAATATCATGTGTCACAATGGGAGATGGACAAAACGTAAGCAGAACCCAAAGGCGCCGTAAAATAGCTAGAGCCACCCATGCATATTTCATTAAAAACTTCACAGCCCTACGTTCACTGAAAAATTCATTTCCGGGGGGCAAGAAGGAAGATCTGAGGCAGCGTAATTAGACTGCGGCTGAAATGATGATAACGCGACTTTTTAAAGATAGTACAGACCTTTAGCACACGCACCGTGTCTCACTACGCGTACGTGAAAATCGGGAAAGCAGATTGAGAAACTATAAAAATAATGAATCCAGTTTCTAAAAATAGACCCACAGACGTTCTTTTTTTAGAAATTGGTTTCATTATTTTTATAGTTTCTCAATCTGCTTTCCCGATTTTCACGTACGCGTATTGAGACACGGTGCGTGTGCTAAAGGTCTCTAATGTGAGACACCATAGCGATGAGGCTGGTACAGTATGAAAATTGCCTTTTGGTTATAATACCGACCTGCGGAATATTATTCATTGAGTTTTGTCAAGTAGGTAATCTATTGGTCAATTATTAGTTCTTCATTCATTGTAGTTGTGTTAGTTTTTCCTTTGTTGTCACGTGGCCTTTATCAGTTCATGTACGTGCAGGTTCTAGAGAACTTTTTTTTTTATCAACGGCCTATAGAGGATATAAAAATGTACTGTTATGTATGTGAGCTCAATGAATGATTTATTTGAAATATTAAAGACATTAAACATAAGTTTGGTAATGTTAGGCGCAGCTGATTGAACATGTAAGTAATTTACAATTATGTGGCATAGGAAATTTTAAAATGACCCCTTAAAAACAAGGTTTTATATTTTAGACTTTCCCAACGACTTACATTTAATATAAATCTTAAAAACCTCTGTACATCTGACACTTCATAGTATATTTATGCAAAATGTAGTAGTACATTTGTAGACCGAATCAACGGATAAAACATGCTTTTGTTTGAATAGCATAAGTGTGAAAATTACTTAACACAATGTCCTTAACTATCTTCACAAACCACGCGTCAAATGTCGCTGGACATTGTTAATTTCTAACAATGCAAAACCTGGACCATCTCTTTTTACTCTGTTAGTTCTTAGATATCTCAAACAAGATAACTTTTTATTAAACATCGAACTTCTATGCGTGTTTGGAAACAACTGTAGGGGCGTTATATGCTTATCTATCGAAATTTAGCAGCAAGCTACACTAACAATAATGTCGTGAGAAAGTGTACGGAGTAGGATTCAAGAAAGTAACACCGGTTACAGAATGGTTAGGACCGGGCTAGGCTAGAGTGTTAAGAGTGTGAATGTGTAGCGAGTAAGTCAAACTTTAGTATATCCTAAGTTTCCTACAGAGTATTTTAGTGAGCGATGAATGCAACACACTAGCGGGTGTAGGTTAGCGACAGTGCTGACTGAGAGGCAGTCACAGGACAGGATCTTAGTATTACATAGAGCCAGAAACTTACTAGTCGTTTTTCACACAGCTCACAGGCGAGCAGAGAACAGCTTGCAGGGACATTTAAAATGTTGTAAAATAATAAGGAGCCACAGAGCCCTAGATCTAAGGACGAGATCAAGTCAATCCTTAATGAGCATGAAATAAAGCAATTCAAGATTACCAGAGAGCAGGAGGTAAGAATGTGAATAGTTTAAATCTAGACAGAGAACATAGATTACGTAGATCTATAATATTATGGGTTTGCATTGAGATATAGCTTTAACATTAAGTAAGTAAATATTTTCATAGACAAATAACTGAAGATTGTT
>BMAT01011274.1:68417-80962 GCA_019649035.1 Elysia marginata
AGTCGGTACCGGATGCAGAATGTAGGCGTTGTCGAGGCTCTTCCACTCCTATTAAAATCATTGAAAACTACAACAAGACGATACACTGGTTATCGTGGTGCACACCTTCAGTGTTTTAAGTGCCACAATCGAGCAAAGAAAGACACTTATATAACATTTTACAAGTATTTTGAGTATAATTTCTTGAGATAAGTGAGTGTGATTAAATGTTTTAATTTCGGTTTGTCTAGCGCTTTCAGAGAGGGAAGTGAGTGTGATTAACTGGCTTAAAGTTTGCCTGGCGCTTTCAGAGAGAGGGAAGTGAGTGTGATTAAATGTTTTAAATTAGGTTTGCCTAGCGCTTTCAGAGAGGGAAGCGAGTGTGATTAACTGGTTTAATAAAGGTTTGTCTGGCGCTTTGAGGGATAGAGGGAAGTGAGTGTGATTAACTGGTTTAAATAAGGTTTGTTTGGCGCTTGGAGAGAGAGGGCGACGTGAATATCTGAGGTTTGACTTGTGAGGGGAGAGCTTGGAAAGTTTATGTTCTAATCTAATCTTGTTTGTATTTTAATTAATGTACATGTATTTCTATCTGTAGGGTCATTAATTTCCAAAAGTTAGTACCGGTAAATCTGTACACGAAGTTTACATAACTTAACTGACACTCACACGAAAATATAACTGGTTTAATTGAGGTTTTTCTGGTGCTTGGAGAGAGACAGGGGAGAGAGACAGTGAGAGTGAGTGTGATTAACTGATTTATATGTAAGTTTGTCTGGCGCTTGGAGAGAGAGGAAAGTGAATATCTAAGGTTTGACTTTGACTGGTAATGGGACAGCTTGGAAAGCTGAAGTTCTAACCTGATCTTGCTTGTATTTTGATAAAAGTATTTGCATCTGTAGAGTCTTTAATTTTTGAAATAAATAGCACCGATAAATCTGTACACAAAGTTTACATAACTGATACTCACACGCAAATATTACTCATTCTAAGTAAGCCTGTTCTGTTTGCGGTCTATTGTCACATCCGATATCTATTACAACAGTAACAAATGGTCGGTCTTCTCTAGTCGTGTTACAGAAATGTGATTACATCAGCTAAGATGACAACAGTTCCTTATTGTGAAAAATATTAATTAATAAGATTAATCGTATTACTGTCATTAAGATCAATATATATATATATATGCTTAAATTCATATGCCAGATGCTTTATTGCGTTTTTGAAATATGTACATAATTACAATGTCTCTCTATCTCTCTCTCTCTCTCTCTCTCTCTCTCTCTAATGCTATTTTCTTTTCAAGCTTAGTTTACGCTACTGTCGGTAGGCCGACCTAGGGTAAGCGAAGCGAGACCCAACCAAGGCTTGATACAAGTTATGGCGGAACCTCTCTTTTTCTCTGCCCCTACTGCAGCCAATGGTAAAATATCGGCCGCGAGCGGTCTAGCTTTTTACAGGGTGGAAATCTGTGGCTGAATCTAAGCCTAAAAACTCATTATTGCTCAAGGGGAACTACTCTTAGAGAATTTATATGAGGTTCATGGAAGAGTCCCAGAGGTCAGGTAGGTCAAAGGGAAAAAACACTTTCGTAAAGCACTGAGAACTCTATAGTACCTATTCCTAAATTATATCTGGGGCTTGATTAACACTAGTGACCTAACAAAATATATTTACTCTTTTGTCGGGTCAAGTTGAAATCTTGCCTTTTCTCAAGAAAAAGTTGGCAACATAGTACACGCTCTTTGTATGTCTTGCGACCCGTCCAAATGAGTCTAAGTCGAATTTGGAAGATAGTGAGATTCTGGTATCACAGAAAAGCTTATTTTCTCTACTTTTAAATATAACAAAATGAAAATTTCTTTCATATTTGTGAATGAAGTTATAGCCATTTGAAGTCTGCAGGGTTAGGTCTTTTGAAATTTTAGAAAAGGGAGAAAATCGCATTTAAGGTTTAGACGGCTTTTAAGGTGTTGAAACCTTAGCAACCATACCAACTAAAATTGAACACGTAAAACACGAAATTTCCACATAAATCTTTATTTTAAAAAAATTGACTTCTGAACACCGACTCAACTTTGAAAGCCTATATCTCAAAAAAAGCCATTCGGCTTACGATTCATTTGGACAGAATTAAAGACATATTATAGTCCTACAAAACCTATGTAGTGTAACTGATTTAAAAGATCCACAACGGGTATGCCGTAACTATTTGTCTTGTAATGCTACTTTTGTCACAAAAAGCTTATTTTGACTCTGTTTTTAAAAAATGGGAACTGATCAGAGAATTAGCTCGGAAGAACTTTGCTAAGTCTAAACATATTATGATTATGTCAATTAGAGAATAAAAGAACTTGCCTGCTGAACTCTGCGCAAAACCCAAAAATAATGTGCACAAGATTCAAGATTTTGCTTCTATATATATAAGCAAGTAGTAAATTCTTTCTCTGGAACAAATTTCACAATTTTAGATTTAAAAAAGTCGTAAAATGTTTCGTGTTTAGTTCTATAGATAAAAAGTTTTAGATAAGAGAACTACATAAACACGCACGACTGCTTGATGCGGAAGTTGATTTCTTAACAGTTTTTTTTAAAAGCCTAAACCGATACAAAGGTGACTTACAGACAAAAAGAAAGATAAAAAGATAAAGAGAAAGGAGGGGGGGAAGACTCTTAGCTTTGAAACGTTGACAAAATGAAAGTCATTAGAGACCATGCCGGGCACGCTAGCCAATTGTCTGTTGTAAAACCAACGCTACCTATAGCTGTTATTACGTTATGGCTGTAAACACGTCAGTGCGCAAGGTCTCTATTGATGCATCATAGAGACCTCATAATTATCTAGAGTACCTATGGTAACTCAGATGGTTAAAATAATCAATCTATAAATTTGTGAATTGGTTCTTCTTTTCATCTAAAATTTTCTGTCTCCCAGAAACCTTGTAACCGAACCATTGGGTCTGGAAGGGATCTGGAAGGTTTCGTGTTTCATTAAGCATTACTCTGTGTTCGATGCAAGTCCACTAGTAACTCTACCAGCAGTCCTCAACAAACCCATCCCACGCTTAGCCTTCGCTGACCGATACCTAAACACAAGAAGTAACCAAAACAACTGGGGGTTTATTGCCTGGCATAGACAACATTCGGGAATCTCACATCGACGTTCAGTGCAGGAGCCGAGATGTACCTGTCGGAGAACTGAGAAGATTTGGCTATAAGTATAAAAAGGTCATTAATGCGAGTTATAACCCAGGAACATCCTTGATTATTTTTTTTTATTTGAAGTAAAAGATGAACGCACTGTTGGTGAAAAGACAGGTGGGTACTATCGGAAGCTTAAACTGGCAATCTATCTTCACATCAAGGACATCGCACTATCGTCTGACCACGATCAGAATATCTCGTTTGTATCAACAAGGAACAAATGTTCGACAAAAAACTCAGTCAAAAGGAAAACCTTCGTAGATAACGAGCTGAGAGAATAAGCAGTCAGTCTGATAAGAAATGTAACGATTGCAAAACTTGGTAAGATAAGTTGGCTGAAGTGACAAAGTTGTCCAATACCATCGCTTTCTTTTAACGTTCAAATCCTATTTTTTATGCAGCTTGAAGGTCTCCGGACTCAAACATGGTTAGGCCGCTTAGGAGCTAAAAAACGACGGTAGATATGCTTCAACACACACACAAACATTATACAAGCTAGAACAGTCGAACAGAATTATGCATTGTTTCAGTGTTTTAATGTCATTCTAGGTCTAGATTTTTACATTGTCAATTATTGGTCGTTCCAGACGCATCACAAAAAAAAAACTTTTTTATTGAATGCATGTCAAACTAATCTACGAATCTAAAGTTTTGGCGTCAATGGTTCTGACCTAAATCTCCCTATTTGTGCTGAATTGTGTATAAAAAGTGGTCTTAGAGCGTTTTTTAAAAGCTGCGGAATATTTTTTTTCTTATTGTACACCAGAAAAGGGTGTGCAATCTGGAAGAAAGAATGCGGAAGAGATTGTGTTTCCCAAGTTGTGACGTAGATTTAGGTCAAAACTATTTAGATTTTAAATGTCGAAAAGGAGTATTATTGCTGCGAATATTGTGTAAAATATCGTGTCAAGCAGGGAAGATCAAGACTACAACAATGTAGTCAACAAAAACTTTAAATATTTTAGGATATAATTTGGGCTGAGGGTCACTTCGACAACCGATTGTTTTCTATTTCCTTCGCGTTTCTCACGCCATATTAAGCACAATCTCGGAAATAATCCTTATCTATACATATCATATTTGCGTTTGGACTGGGGGTCGGTGGCTGGGGGGATTTTTGGCAATTGCAGGACACAAAATGCTCCTAAACTACTCACTCTCATACTTCAAATCATTTTTCATAAGGCATCAGGCAGATATTAAAAGTACACACCGTTAACTAGAAAGCCCTTTAGTTTTTTTATCTTTGAAATTTTATTGTTTACTAATTTATATACCCTTCATCGGTCCATAAACGCCATAGTCAAACTTTTTAAAGCCATGGTCTCCATCTAGACACATTCAAACAAGATTCAAAATAGTATGGACCGGTAAACCGAAACGAGCAAAAAGAGAAAGAAACTTTTAACTTCAGCCTAATCTCGATTCTTTACAAATTTTAATTAAAAAAAACTAAATCAAAGTCATTCTAATCAATTCTTCGAATTATCAGGTTCGAAAAGACTAATCCAGTTTCTAAATTTAGATCGAGATTGAGTCTACCCTAGATCTGGGTCTAGGATTAAATTTTACTTTAACTTTAAAATCTAGATCTAGATTTAGACTTTTCTAGAACAGATCAGTGTGAAAGTTAGCCTACATCTATAAATTCCTTAGGGAAAGACTAACACACAGCCGCTCTGTTTGCTTACTTACTACTAGATCTAGGTTTTCCGAAATATCAGTTTGAAAGTTTAGTTAACTCTGTAGGAGACCGTGGTCGATATAAACCCTTCATTTTATTGGATTGGATTTACAAAAACATGTACTTGTTTATGGAATGTAGCACTCTCAGGAATTGAACGGAAGGACATTATTTTTATATTTGACACCCACACTCACCAGGAATGTAGTCCACAAAGAAGTTTTTTTTTTAATTGGTCTGTTGAGTAGACCTACTTTGAAATTCTACAATCTATTAGTTGAGACACTTTTTAAATCTAATTCATTGATTTAAAAAAAAACCTTTTAATTCAGGAGATTTGAGGATGTAGATGTACAAGAAAGTCTTTCAGAGGCCATTGAAAGGAAGAAATATATGTGGAGATATTCTTTTAAACACTGTTTAGAGAAGGAAAAGGTGTTGAGAAAGTCTTTCAGGCGCCCTCTAGAGGATGAAGATGTACATGGAAAGTCTCTCAGAGACCAATGAGAGGAATAATTTTTAAGGGAGATAGTCTTTTCACGCTGTTGAGAAAACTGTGCTGAGAAATCTTTTAACCGCTCCCTGGAGGATGTAGGTATACGGGAAAAGTCTATCAGATGCTTCTGATAGGACAAAACTATGTTTGGAGATAGTCTTTCAATCACTGTTTACAGAGAAAAATACAATCATGCAAAATCTAGTAAAAATTAAGGCCGAATCGACTCTAGCTCAAGATCTAAACCTACAAGATCTAGATTAGTTTCTTGATCAAATTCATATTTTGGACACTTTGTCTAGGTTCTAGATATAATTATATAGGTGGATTTACACCTTTCTGAAATGGCATGCCAAATCAGAAAGGATATCAGAATGCAGTCATTAGAGCTCTCGAACCAGTAGATTACCCCCAGAAAATCCATTCCGTTGTGATTTTCCGGTAGATCCCCTCCCGATACCTGCAACTTGAAAGAATTCTAATTTTTTTGGGAGAACCTGAGCGTGCAATGCCTTGTGGGATAAATAGTCATCTCGAACTTCAAATTTTCAAACAAAATGGTGGTTTCTTTCACCAATGAATCAGACTCGATTTTGCTTCTGACGTTCACCAATACCAATCAACTGAAACAAGATGGTAAGAATATTGTTTTGAATGTAAAACCAGATTCGTGCAATATTCCTATATTGAGACATAGATCTAGATGTAGTTAATACAAAAGTTTCAGCGCTAGGTTAGATATAGATTCTAGACATAGACTTAGTCTTAACTTCCGTTACGTTTATTTTTTTTCGGCCACGTATCAAAGCTCCACAAAAATGGGCGGAATCAGAACAGAAACTTTCCTTCTGATTGCACCGGGAAAATATCATTCTGATTTTCCGTTCTGAAATTTACCGTGTAAACCCACCTTAATTTAGATTCTGCGACGAATGGGTGAGCTGGCGGAACTATAATATCACTATCTGTAAAATAATTCTTCCGCCTTTCGATCTTTTTAGAGGTGTGTATTTTCTTATCAATCATTCCCTTTTCCTGTGTTAAGTTGTATTCTTCGGTATTCTGCATTATTAAAGTTTAAATTCTTATGTTCCATAGTGTCACATTTTAAATTTAAAAACTAAAATAAACGAACTCTTTACTTTTACGCCTACCGGGAATTTTCAAGAAAAGTTGCACCAATCACAGTCGTTATGGTTCTGACCTAAATCTACGTCACAAACTGGGAAGCACCAATCACTTCCGCCTTCCTTCTTGTAGATTGCGTATCTTTTCGTGTGACACGATAGGAAAAAATATTACGCAGCTTTATAAAACAACGCGCTTAGAGTACTTTTCCTACACAATTCTGCACCAATAGGTAAATTTTGTTCAGAACTATTAGTCGTGACAAACGCATCGATCTCGAAGTTTTGTTGAATGCACGTCAATCATTTTTTGCAATCATAGCTGGGCTTCGATTTTAGACATAGCACTTGCCACCGATTCATATTAAAAAAAAAAACACTTTTTCTACGACTACTGATAAATAGTCAAGCATGAACGACCCTGGCTGGTACATAACTTAAACTTTAACACAAATCTTACAGTGTTTTTATATAAAGTTTGGGGTGTGGTTCCGACAAACACTGTTGATGAAAAATGTTTTTCATAAGAGAATGCTGATGTTTTTTTCGCCATTTATTCGAGACTCTTACTTCCTTTAGTGGGTACAAAAACTGAGAAGACAAAACTCACTTAACTATTAAGAAGGACAAAAGCTTAACCTTCGCATAATCAATACTTCAAGATAAAAAGAATGTACGCGGAGTTGGACGTCGATGATTTATAAATAGGAAGAAAAAACCCTCAAACTAACTCTACATACAGGGAAATTTTTGCATGGAGAAAGTTGAAAAGCGTAATAATATTAATTTTACTTTTTTTCCCCAAGGACGGTTTTAGCCAAAGATAAGCGATAAGAACCAACCTCGCTTTACATAATATTAGCCAGTCTTTACTGCAAATATCAGCTGAAAACAAAAGGTTTGCCTAAAATTCTGTATCTTTTTAATGGTCTTTAGGTGTCATGTTATGAGCACGGTTTCATAAAAAAATAAAAACCACTTTGTAATGCAATGTTCTTTTTTGTTTACAGCCATTCTTCATTTTTTTAGTATTATTAGTCTCCTTTTTTGGCCTTGGGTTCGACATAATAAATTCATATTTCCCCTGACTGTTTTGGTTTTTTGTGGTTTTTTCAAATTTTTGTTTCATTAAATGTCTGTGTTTTTTTTCATCCTAGCCTCTTAGCTGAGTATACACTGCTGAATGTGTATCAACGTTTAGCACAGAACAGATTTTTTTTCCTTACGCTACACTAGAGGCGGAATTAAGGCAAAAAAACTTTGTAATTTAAAAGGAAGATGTCGGTATAAACGGTAGCTAGTTTTCTTACCTGCTATGAAAGTAAAAAAATATATATAAATTATCTTTGCTCCACAAAACTAGAAAAAAAAGAGCTGTGTATATTACACCAGGTGTTACTGAGTTGTTCATTCAGTCAATGAGGGCGATAAGATTGACACATTTTTTTACGCTATTAAATATTAAATCAGGAAACTAGCTACCGACTATCAAAGCGAATTGAATAGCGGGCAAGAGGGAGAACTGAGCCTAGCGCCCTGTGACAACATTGCTAACAAAAGCGTATGCGAATAGAGCCGGTAAACAAAGCATAGGCCTATGTGGTTTAGTGTAGGCTGTGTTGTATGTGTGATTTTACTTGCCACTATTATCTTTTGAATTTACCAGCTCTATTTCTGTTGCTATACAGCCATGTGTATACGCGTAAAAAGCGTGTCTCGGCTCTCTTGCTCTCCAAACTCTTTGCGTTTAGTCACCACCGTGTAGATTCCACACTCTATCAAGGCTACACAAGCAACCAAGATATTGTCAAAACACATCATTGACCTCAACACAAAATCTCCTGATGCTCTACACATTGTCAATGGTGACTTTAACCACGTTCCAAGCGCTCTGGCCGGTTTTAAACTATACCATCACGTTACCTGCCATAACAGAAACAATAAGACCTTGGGTTTGTGTTATACTAATACCAAAGAGAATTGAATAGTGAGCAAGAGGGAAAACTGAACTCTCTGTGACAACAGTGCTAACAAAAGCGTATGCAAATAGAGCCGGTAAACAAAGCATACGCCTGGTGGTTTAGTGTAGGCTGTGTAGTATGTGTTTTTGTACTTGCCGGTATTATCTTTTGAATATACCGGCTCTATTTCTGATGCTATGCAGCGATGCGTATACGCGTAGCCAGCGTGTCTTCGCTCTCTTGCTCTCCAGCCTCTTTGCTAATACTCACGAGACGTACACTAGTACTCAGCTTGTTCCGCTTGGAAAATCCGATCACCACCTTGTACGCCTGGGACCCAGGTACACACTTTACACACCTTTAGCACGGCGGGAGCCTCCAGTCAAGAAAACAGTACTTCATGGAGAGCCGGCGCTTGGGATACAGACTGGAGTGTGTTCGTCAACTCTACACAGGACATATTAAGCAAAACTTGCGGACACCGTGTGTTGCTACATAAACATCTAGTAAAAAAGAGCTGTTTATATTTAACCAGGTGTTACTGAGTTGTTACTGACAGCTATACCCACAAAAACGATTAAAGTCTACAGAAATAACAAACCGTGGATCACTAAAGAGTAACGACGTTAAGCAAATAAATTCTAAACAAGAAGATCGATTTTCAAAACAAAAAAGGATAATGACATCAAATCAATTCACAAGGAAGTGAGGGCTACCATTAGACAAGGGAAAGAGTCTTATACAAGAAAGATTGAGAAATGTTTTGAGAACACTGACATGAGAAAGGTTTGGCAGGGAATGAACTTGATGGGTGGGGTAAGGGGCAAAAGGGGAACAACTGTGTTGAAGGAGACGAGGGTTACGCAAATGATCTAAATAAGTTTTACGCAAGATTTGATTGTCATGACTTTGTGCAAGAAAGAGAAGAATGCAAGAGTGCGTTGTTTGAGAGTTTCTTACACGATAGAGAAAGAATTGTGATTGATGAGTCCGAAATACGCAAAACAATGCCGGGTCTTAAACCAAACAAAGCTCCGGGGCCTGATGGAGTGAAACCCTGCGTGTTGAAGAAGTGTGCCGAGCAACTGAGCAGTATAATGTGTGAACATTAAAAGAGTGTAAGGTACCGAAAGCGTGGAAAACTTCATGTATAGATCTAATATCCGTTCCAGAAGAGCAAACTTTTGAATGTGTGAATGATCTTCGACCCCTTGCGCTAACTTCATGTGTAATGAAAGTTTTTCAAAGATGTGCGATGCTACATATGCAGCCTTTGGTTTCTAAGTTTCTTGATCTCTTAGAGTTTGATTATAGAGCAAAAAGAAGTGTTCACGATGCTATTTTACTTTTACTAAATAATACTCATTTGGAACAACCTCGTACTACTATTACTATTAGATTGATGTTTTATGATTTTTCTCGTGCTTTTAATACGATACAACCTCACATCCTTTGTAATAGAATGTCACATATGAATATTCCCTCATCTATTATTTTACATGTGCTAGATTACCTAACTTTTCGACCTCAATTTGTGAAATCGAACACAAAAACATCGTCCCGTCTGATAGAAACAAAATTAATATTGGGGACCGCAAGATACAGTTCTCTCCCCTTTTCATTTTTCCATCTATACTTCTGACAGCAGATCCTCCCACCAAAACTGTATTATAGCAAAATATGCTTACGATACTGTAATGACTGGATTAGTGACTGACGACAGAGACACCTCTTACATTCTAGAAATAAAAAGCTTTGTTGATTGGTTGATAAAACAAAAAAAATGATAGTCGATTTCAGGAAAAATAGTTCGTCATTAGAGGCAGTGAAAATAAATTGAAAGAGATGACAGTTTTAAGTACCTTGGAACTGCTATTGACAATGGTCTTACTTGGGCGCAAATTACTGGCAATATCGTTAATAAGGCAAAGTCAAGAATTTACTGCCTACGCAAACTTAGGTCTTTTAAAGTAAATCAACAATTGCTTCAAATATTTTACTCATCTTTTATGAGCAGTGTTTTAACATTCGGCCTTTTGTGCTCGGGAGGTCATTTAAGTAAGCACGACAAGGAACGCCTGAACAAAATTATTAGGAAAAGGGGTGGAGTGGTGGGTAAAAATCAAGACTATTTACACACTAACTTCGAAAGAAGAACAAAACAAAAGACAGACTAGATACGAAATGACCTAACAAATCATTAGTTCATGGACAGAGTTTAGCACGAGAGTCATCGAGCGTAGTGGGAGACTAAGGGCCCCAAAAGTTAGAACACAGAGATACGCTAACTCGTTTATACCTAGATCGATTTCGTTACAAGACAATGCCCTACAGTCTAGATCTAAATACTCCATACTTAAATTGCCAATAATTTTACTGATTATTTATGAGTTATGAGTTAGTATTTTACTGTATACCGATGAGTTTTCATTATTGCTTTTTAGCGTTTAAACTGAATGTATGGGTTAGAACGTTTATGCTTATAGATTCTGCACTTTTTCACAAAATGCTACGAATATATTTTGATTACGTTTTAGTTGCTGAAGAGTGTGATATTAGTATAATATAAATTAATATATATAAGTAGACTGTGACTCACAGTTAATGAGTAATACTAACATTTTTAAGTTATACATTTTATGTCTATGTTCATAAAGGTTTGTTTTCTTATGAGAAGCTTGTCCAAAGAATTTCTCCTAGTGGGATCAATAAAGAAATTGAATCTTGAATCTTGAATCTTAAATTTGTAAAAGCAAAAATCTTGCTAATGGGTCTTTAAAACACATGCAAGAATAAACATAATAGCATCTGTTACACTTCTGCATGTTGTAGGAATTAAATTTTGCGGTGTGGACAAAAACATATTAAAAAATTACAGGAATGAAATTGAATGTAGATGGTAAAACAGAAAACAACGCCTCTTTTCAGAAGTCTAGGTCTTATTGGAGGACTTTGTGGCCTAGAGGTACACTGCTTGACTACGGAGCGAGAGATCGCGAGTTCGAGCTACGCATTTGGCGGCTAAAAGTAAAAGACCCCGACTGTCAGTGTCACCCAACGGACTAACTTGCGTACCTGTTTGTCAACTGGGGAAGGTTGAAGCAGTGAAGGGAGAAGGTTCGGCTCCGTTCTTCACACGCTGTGTCCTGGACATGGTGTGACCCTTGCATCGCATAACCTCTACGGCCATTCCGGCTATGGGACTCTTTAGTCTTTCACCTTTTTAGGTCTTGTATTACGTTGGTCGTTTGAGTTTTAACGTCTCTTTTCAACTACAAGGTTATATCAGAGACGGCGCTGGGGACAATTGTAAGCGTGCTGCCACACTGTTATGTAAGGAGCGCTTGCATACACCACACTCAGTCACATTATCCCAACACCGGGCCGACCAGACTTAACATTATATCCATAATGCCAGCACTAGGCGGATCATCTGCTAATACCAATATGAAAGTCCTTTGTTTGACTCGGCAGGAGATTGAACCACGTACCACCCGATCTCTGAGCGAGTGTCTTACCGCAAAGTCACAGAGCCGGTCTTCTGTGACGAACTGCATTCATCAGCTAGCCAAGTCTTTCTCAATATCATTGAGTACCAGCACTGTCTCCTCGCGTCATTCAACCTTGAACAGCATTGCAATTGACACGGTTTGAAGCTCAAAGGACTGGTGGCATCAATACGGATACCTAAAAACTTTAAGGTACACTTCGGCAACTGCCAAGAGGCAGAGAAGCTTACCTATTTAATGGTAACCAGGTGATAGAAGGCGATCTGTTCTACTGTATCAATAACAGTCTTCTTTTATCATTATTTTTAATACAAATTGGCATAATTATACCTCCACTCTCTCACTATCTTGAAAGATTAGAAAGATACTAATACTCATAAGTCACCATGGCAGAGACTTCGCACATCCTTTTTGGCGCCGCGGTGACACAGATCGATCTAGCTTCCATTAGCGATTGGGAATGAGAGGAAGTGCCTTTCTCGCGTCTCTCATGAGCGGAGGGTTAGAAAGAATCGAACAATTATTAGATTGTGTATTATTCTTACTTATAAAAAAAAAGAATCATAATGCATATCAACAATGAAA
>BMAT01011274.1:185739-201495 GCA_019649035.1 Elysia marginata
CAGTAGACTTACAACTCATCACTCTGTTAAAAAGAAAGGAAAATATATTTTACGAATCTAGACTTACAACATTGGAAACTCAAAGACAATGGTATATGAAAACATAATGGGATTATCCAATTGCTTCTTTACTATACTCGTAAATTTATGTTAATAAATCTAGATTTGTATTGTTTTTTTATTTAACTTCTGTTTAACAGAGCTGTTGAAAACCTGGTTTATTAACGCCTATCACAGTGACCTAAGTCACTGAATTAAAACCATGATAATTCTATGAAAATATTGTCCATCAAAATATCGATGAAGATGTAAAAAGAATCAAAGCTTCTGAAAATAGCAAAAGACTTCTAACGTAACTCACCCAAGCATTTTCACACTTACCTCACTTTTATATATTCACAATTATCTCCCTCTAAAACATTTTGAACTTTACTCATTTTTTACCACTTAACACTACGCTCACTTAAAACCATTCCAAACTTAACTCACTTTAAATCATTCCACACTTAGCTCACTTTAAACCATTCACAGTTATCTCCCTCTGAGCCATTTCACACTCAACTCACTTCAAACAATTTAAAACTTAACTCACTTTAAACTTTTCAAAACTTAGCTCATCCTAAACTATACAAAACTTAATTCACTTTAAACCATTTTACACTTAACTCACTTTAAACCATTCACAAAGAACTTCTCTGTGATGTAGTCCCTGCAGTTTGAATTCTCAAATGACAAATAAAACTTGTAATCTTTGTCCAGGAGATCAAAGCACTTGGAGGCTTTAGACCTGGGACATCTCAGCTTGCCACAGTTGCCGTAAATATCCACCTGGAGAGGAAAGAAATATACGTTCAATTGATTTTGCAATCTTTTTAGGTGTAATTAACATTCTGATCCAGCAAAAAGTGACGTTGCTGGTGTTTTAAAAGTTGACAATTTAGTGTTCGTGCATGTGAGTCTCTCAGTCAAGACCAACTGGCTAACTGGACTTCAAATTTGAAAATGTATGCTTGAAAAAGTTCGGAAGTTTAATCTCTATTCGACCCCCTCTAATATTTACGAGGTCTTAAACCAGGGGTTCTATCGTGTTCTCACATAACACTATACACTAAATGTTATCTTGCGGACAGAAACAGTTTAGAAACTCGACTGATAAAGTTTTTATTTTTGATACACATGGTGCTTAACTGTGGCTTATCTTCACTCATTCTGCCGAAGCGTTATGAGGTGCATCATTCTTAGAGGTTGTAAGCGCCTTGGATCAATTAAAAACCGAGGGTGCGTCCTCTCTCCTGCACCTTACTTATTTTTCGAATAAAACCCATTCTGTAAAAATTTTCACAGACAGTGGTCACCAAAAAAGAGCTTACAAAATTTAGATACATCTAGAACAGAAGCGTGTATTAAAGCGGAAGACATGATATACCTCGATGTACTCAGATACATCTAGAACAGAAGCGTGTATTAAAGCGGAAGACATGACATACCTTCATGCATTTAGATACATCTAGAACAGAAGCGTTTACTAAAGTGGAAAACATAACATATCTTGATGTATTTGAATACATCTAGAACAGAAGCGTGTATCAAAGCGGAAAACGTGGCATACCTCGATGTATTTACCAAGCTCGGTGGCGTATTGCATTCTAGAATTGCGAGCTCCGCAGTTGGAGACAAACCAGGCGACTTTCTTGGTTTTCCCAGCTGCGAAGTTCTGCGTTTGGGGTTTGGTCAAAACACTCGAATTGAATGGGACAAACTTCTCGTAAGGGGCGACAATCGTTGAGTCGTGCCGATAGGTGGCGGTCCAGTTGAACATACCTGGCAGTGGAAAAGAATAAAACCGTAGTTAAAGTATGCATCATACAGAAAGAAAAATCATCATCATGAAGTGGCCACATTTAGAAATATTCTAAATTTATCTCCCTTTCTTAGCATTTGTTTCCATTTGATGAGCTCTTACAAGCATTCTACGGGAGCAGTGTTCAATGATCAAGCATCGAGAAATGGCAACACCCTCGATTCGCACCCGAGTGATTTCCAAAATAATATCTGGACAAAGTTTGGATCCGATATATTATATGATTTTGCCTCATGCCCACCTATAGTATAGACTTTGATTCATTTTTGTTGCAATAAAAAATTGTGTTAAAAAAATATCTGGACAAAGTTTGAAGTCCCTAAAGACACAAAAGCAACAATATATTATTTTGGATAAAATATTCAGCAGCACTACACGATGAAGTAAGAGTGAGAGGGATACATGGTACGAGCTTTTCATGGCAACCTTGAGTTTTTTTTCCTATGCCTCAAAATACTCTGTCCACCATCACGACATTTTGTCACAGCATCAAATCAATAAGCCCTATGGAGAACTTTGCTAACCTGAGTATGCCGACAGCCCCGGGGTGTGATAGGGCGACTCCAGCATGTACAGGATCCAGATCTGGTCGCGTCTTCTAGCGAGGTTTTTACTGGCGCCAGATTGGAACAACACCACGTCCGCTTGAGATATCTGGTTTCTGAGAAATTATATCGTATCGTATCATTAAAAAGAATGAATAGGACTATCGTCATTTAAAAGCCATAAAAAAAATCGAGAAAGAATATTAAATCACATTTAAAAGACCCCAATAACTGATGATCAATATACTTAACATATTTAGGCATGACGCATACGTTATCTCATTTGGTAAATTCTTCAAACTTTTTAACAGTTCTAGGCAAAACTAATCGTAAACCCCTTTATGTTTCTCTGCAGGACTTAGGACCAAAATCCTAACATTCTCCGTTAAAAGTATGCACGATCATAAAAAAAATAAGAAAAAACAAAAACAAAAACAAAAACATAACAGTCAGAATGTACATTATCCATTTATTAGATATGTTTAATCATGGATGGAGACTACAGGCCAATGTTATCAAACTATCAATATATCAGATTTTTTTTCAAAACCTTTTTATTCCTCGGTGAGTCATATTTATCTATATCTCTAAGCCCAGGTGGTAAAGGAGCTTTTATTATGATGTGCAAAACAACCCATCAAAACCTACAGAACACAACCATCTACCGATGAAGCGCTCACTATGTGTTTTTTTGTATTTATTATTATTGTTATTATTATTATTATTATTATTATTATTATTATTATTATTGTTATTATTATTATTATTATTATTATTATTGTTATTATTATGATTATTATTACTATTACTATTATTACTATTGTTGTTGTTTTTATTTTATTATGATCATCATCACCATTACTATTATCATTATTATTGTTATTACCATCATCATCATCATCATCATCAACATCATCTTCATCATCATCATCATCATCGTCATCGTCATCATCATCATCATCATCATCATCATCATCATCATCATCATCATCATCATCATCATCATCATCATCATTCTTCTTCCCCTTCTTCTTCTTCTTCTTATTATTATTATTATTATTGCACTATTCACACACATCGCATTCTGACCACAGCCCTACCTGTCCCCAGTGAGGTCACAGTCCTGGACGCGACACTCCTGCTCAGTGAACGTTCTCTTGCCAGACTTAACCGCGAAGCCACCGAGTCCGCTGTAGACGACAATCTTCTTCGTCTTCACCGAGCCGCTCGATTGGCTACGTTGTTTGCGAACCACATCCGGTACGAGTTTTAGCTGGCTCAATATCCGGTCGTCTGCGTAATGCACTTTATCCGGGTAGATTACAGCCTACGAGCAAAAACAGTCACAACGCAGAGGTTGTAAAAGTAAAGAGAAGGTTAAAAGTTTTTATGAAACTTATCAATTACATTATGTTCACCTCAGATTATTATTCTGATAAGGTCAGAAATCGTATAAAAGTGAAAACTTCAATGAAACGCAAATTGTTGGTTTACTGGTTATCCTCTTCACAATGGTTCGTTCCTAAATCTATTAGTTGGATCCGAATTATGTTCCAAAAATGGTTTCATTGGCGTTTCATTTAATCTGCGAACTATTTTAAAACTAAATTGCGTACAGATTGTGTCTAATTGTAAAAGCGTCGAGACTCGGATTAGAAAAACTTATCCTAGAAGCAGCACAATACATCTTCAATATGCATACATTATTTCGGCCTTATTCCAAAATGCAAATTGCAGGTAACGATTTGTGGACTAATAATATTACATAAACCACTGAACCCCCATATTAAAGGAGGGCAAACCTGTCTGTTATAACCCAATCTTTTTCTTATTTCAATGATAGATTAAACCAAGGGACTTTAGTATAGGCCAACAAGGATGGAAACAAGTGATGAAGAAATATCTGAACACAGCACGAGACTTTTGTCTTATTGAGTTCTACATATTTTTAGAAATAAGCCCCCTTTTTGTTTTTAAGAATAGAACTATTAAGCAGTATAAGAACGACACTTGTGTTTTAGGCCTAATGGAGCGGATGTGATATCGCAGGATATTCTTAGATATTTTTACATTAAATTAAGCACAAAATTTGAACAAAAATGCTAAACATATTAAAAAAAAAAGAAAATCAAGATGGCAATCAAAATCAGTTGAAATAATACAGATTTACACCCCTGTGTAAAAACAATTACAGCATACACTTTTAACAACAATAACAGCAACAACAACAGCAAAGCAAGAAAACAACACAAAAAAAACCAACATGAAATAAACAGAAAATGGATCAACACGTTACACTTACCAAGACTAACGTTAAAAGAAAAGATAATAATTTATTGAAAACAAAACCAATGAAAAAAAACAGGGAAAAATTAGGTAAAAATCATTATAGAAATCAAATAAAAAGTTAACAACAACAAAAAAAACCCCAACAAATAAAACAGGGCAATCAACACACTGGTCGGTGTGCTAAATTAAAACACTTTGTTTTACCAAAAGAACCTGCTTTGCTCAGTTAGCCCTGTGGTGTATGATGAATACATTTATAAAAAATAATGTCTAAGTTCTTTTTTTTTGAAAGTTTACAAAAAAGGATTTAGAAGACAATTTCTCACTTTTAGTCTGTGTGACATAAAAAATAAAAAGAACACCCACCCCCTTGATTCGCAATTAGAAACATTAGATTTATTCAAGAATATAGATTCTAAGGATTGCAGCAAAAATTTAGAATAGTTTACGCATCAAGATCTCTTTGGGAGGTTCTCCGATTTAACGGAAGTCGTCATTTCAAATAGTATTAGATGTACATGTTGGAATCTAAGAAGTACACAGAGTTTTCTATCAAAACCACCCACCCCCTACCCCATTCGCATGTTTTTCAAGTTGAGTCCTCTTCGTACCAATGACTAATTGTACCGTAATATGGATAAAAGATTTCAATAGTGATATTTCCACAGATTACCGATAAAAACTTGAAGCTGGAATTTTACAAGTTTTAGCATTCTTGCCCTTGTTCTTTACATCTTTCTTTAAAAACATTCATTACCTTATTTAAAAAAAAAAAACCAACTTAAGGTGAAATAAAATCATCACTACGGTTCAGTTCTGTAGTTATTTCATTATCTTATTTTGCAAAGCTTATATTATACAGGACAACTTAAGGCCTTAGAAACAAAACCAATCAAAACAAATTAAAACCCAGGCAAATTAACACAGAAGAAAAAAAATATTGTGACAGTTATGGGTTAGTTGTTGCTATTAAGATATATTCGTTTGTGAAAATTCAAACAAAACGAAAAATAAAAAAAAACAACTGAAATCAATAGGAGAGTTTAAACAGGAATGAAAAAAAGCGAAATGTAACAGAATAGGTACTTTGAAATGTAGTAATGGTATAAATGTGTTAGCTGATTAAAAAAAGCAAATGAAAGGGTTGATTGATAGTTAGGTCATTGGATGGATGGGTAAACAAAACGAAAAGAAATGAAGGGGATAAATAAATACTGAATCGATAAACGAGAGAAATAATAGTCAAAGGAAGAATAGGGAGATACAAAAGGGTTGTGAGAAAGTGCATGTTTTAGGTGGAGATAAAGAGACATCTATAAACAAACGACAAAGAGACTGCATTGGCCTCACGCCAGAAAAAAGACGTCAGAGAAATGAGTTCCAGAATGCCTTAGTTACTACAGACATTAGTGTACGCACAACAGAAATAAATGACATGAAGGCGACATAGAAAAGATACAGAGAAGAGAAACAGAGTATAAAGCTACAGGCAGAACTGCGCTCACGACAGAAACAAATCATGATAGATAAAAGAACTATGGAGTGCTACAGCTACAGATTGTGCTGCACTCACGACAGAAACAGCGACACAGGGCCAACAGAGGATCGACAGAGAAGCGACAGAGAATCGACAGAGAGCGACAGAGAAGTGAAAGAGGGACGACAGAGAAACGACAGAGAGCGACAGAGAAGTGACAGAGAGAAGAAGCGTTAATGAGTGTCACACCACTGAACTTACCGGTGCCTCCGTGGTAGGCTGTGGAGGCGCATCTCTGTGTGCGGAGCGGGGGTTAGATATATTGTGCAGGGTTACAAGGCTAGAGTTCTGGAAAGAAATCATTAGGCATTTAGATCTACACTAGAAAGTCTACATCTAGCAGAATAGAATACCAGAAATACCGCTAAATGTCTCGCAACCAATCAAAATATGCCGGATGTCGCAAGTTTTACACTTCAATAGACGTTGATATTCGAAACAATGCTCTTTTTTCTCTCTCCAAATTTTCTAATCATTAACGATTCTGTAAAATTATAAAATTATGATTGAAGTGTATTAGGGATGTATTTGCTATAATGATGATATAGAAGAGAAGAAGAATAAATTGACTTGTGCGACATCCGGCTCAGTAGACTGGACGCGAGGCACATGAAAGATCAGGATAGTTGGGTTACTAGCTAGTAGATGATCAGAGCAGCGAAATGATCTACAAAATAAGCTGTATTATTCTTCTTGTCATACTAGATAGAGAAGCAATTATGTTTCGGGTTACTGCTAGTGTCAAAGTTCACGCTAAAGAAAGTTGACTCAGACAGAACTCAAAACCCACTGGTGTCAGGCATGTTGGCCTGAAGAGATTTTTTACAAAATGTTTTTGAGAGAATAAAGAAAAAACTTTTGACTGATCAACACGTAATTTTCATCTAGAAAAACGTGTGAGATATAATTTTAAAGGACCGTATTAAAAACGATCTCGTAGAACAATTAATGATTAATGTGTAAACCACAAGTCTATGTATCATTGGCTAAACAGTTTCATCCAAATTTTCTTTTTGCCTATTCGGAGCAAAGAGAGAACATAACATGCGAGAATTTAAAAAAAATCTTAAGTTAAAGATTAGATAGTGAGGTAAGAAAAGGGCGAGAGTCATTAAAAATATGTAAAGCCATTTTTATCTTCTTATCCTACGGCCTCTCAGTGGGTTCCTACCGCTCAAAAGAAAATCTTCCCGCCTTACAAGTATAATTTTCAAAGAAATGGGTTTTGGGTAAATCTTTCAAATGTCAAACTAAATGATCTGCAGCTCGGAACCCTCACATCTATTGAATTTTTAAGCGTAATGTTATATTTCAAATCCAAAAAACCCAGTTTTTGTGTCGACAATAGAATGAATGTAGATCTAGTTTTTAGGGAAAAAACTTGTAAACTCTCACATCTAGATTCATGTGTTACTTCCCTTTCAGTGAGGAAAAAAATAAATTGTATGTCTGATCTTCTATCCCATTATTTAATTCTTACAGACATGCGTGCGTCCGTTTGGATTCTTATTAAAATTCTATTTTGTATGCATAGTTCTGCCTTTTTTCATAATCTCCCACCTGTATCTACAATTAAACCAAAGGGTGTCTAGGTGAAAGGGTTTAAACGTATGTGAAGGTGTTATGTCGGTGTTGAAAAAAAAACTGTGCGGGGAGATTTGACTTCACTCCTTGGACACACAAAGGGCGCTCACCCTACCCTGTCAACTTACATGGGTCTCTTCGCTACCTGGCTTCCACTGCGAGGGGTCGACATGGGAAAGATTGGAATTATGAAGTTATTCTACGGCATTATTTACGGACAGGATAAAGTTACTGTATTCGATAAGGCTGTAAAGTTTTAGTCCTGATCCACCACCAACTACCAAAGGGTTAAACAAAAAAAAAGGAACAAAGAATTAACGACCAATTCCTGCGCAAAATTTGCGAAAACAGGGTATTTATAACTCCAAAGGGAAAAAGCATACTTTAACATCTTCCAAATCTTTAAGGTTGATGAGCAGAAAAAAGGCATCTTGCTTAGCTAAAAGCTTTGTGAAATTAATAACTGAAAGGAGTCTCTGATATAAGATAAAATTTCAAAAGAGAAATCAAGACCTCCAGTCTGCTACAAGCTTGAATGAAAAGGGATGTTATTGCAGCTAAAACCTATGTAATATATCATGAATCTTAGATACGTAGATTTGCTGAAGGCTAGTGAACTTAAAACAGACAAGATCCAAATATAAGGGTAGAGAAAACGTTTTTCATGGGATGGGATGTGGGTAAATCTGACAAAATAATCTTTAAAATTTCTTATTTTAAACAGCAGTTTACAAACGAAAACCTTTTTTTAATTTTATAAAAGCATTTGTAAGAAACGTAAAAAGAGAAAAATTTGCTAGGTTGAGCTAAGTATTATTGTATAAGTTTCATTGCAAAGAGTCGTGAAAGTATGAATTAATATGGATTTGTTAAGTTATAGCAAATGACTAAAGATCTAATAAAAGCGATAAGCGGAGAATTAATGCAAGGATAAAGGGTATCATGGAAGCAAGTAATGCGATATACAGACACACACACACACATTCACACACTCCAGGTCATATTACATTTCATCATACCTGATAAAAAGTATCTTACAACAAGTGTTGTCTTTCATTATAAACCCTATTGGTTAGATAACTTCAAAAGCCTCTTGCAGGCAACTGGCCTTTCCTCGTCAAAATGCTTTCATAAACTTCTAAGACCAGCTACCAAACATCACATAACTTTATTCACGATTTAATTTTGATCTGAACTTACATGCTGTTATATTTTGAAAGAAACATCTGTCATAGAAAAATGGCGTTTGTGTGAAACCCGCTAGCTACAAAGTGAAGATTGCATTTGTTTAGATTTAATAAATCCCACAGGAATCACCGCCGTATTTCCTCAGCCTTAGGTGGCAATATATCCCTAAGTTTCTGCTTCCAATCTTCATTACTCACATGTTTACAGGGAGAATGGAAGGAGTAACACATGAAGTAGGGTTTTAAATTAAACAAAGGTCAAAGGTTTATTGATGTTGTGTTCTCTCCTTATGAACCACAAACGCTTCTTTGTCAATGGGAATCAGAAAAGTTACAACTCTATGGTGCTGTTCCATCAATTCTAAAAAAATATTCAAGAGTAGTTCCTCTTGGGCAATGGTGAGTTTTTAGACTTAGATTGAGCACTAGAGATATTCGAATAAACTACCTCGCCCATAGAAGAGTTCACTGGGAGATCACACCTTTTGAATTTTACACACAAGAGAGGTTAGTTCTGAAACAGTCCCATACTTTATCCATTTTATGGAGCGCATTCCATGAACCGTCGAAAAAGTAAAATATAAGCGCCTCGTGAGATCGCACTTTTGTCTTACTACATGATATTCTAAAATTTTGAACTTATTGACAACACCTCATTCATACAAGACAACTGCACCAATAGGGAATTAGATAAAAGGTAAAGCAAGGTTAGCGGCCCTTTTCAGGAAGTTAACACCCAGACGTCATACAGCATTATTTTGTTGTAATCTAGACCTAGAAAAAAGGGACTCCTAACCAGAAATAGTTAGTAGAGCACACGAAGGGATGACGTCACAACATTCGACTTACCGGGTCCACATGGAACGTGGCCTGGTCTGGGCGGGAAGTGCGATGTAAGTAGGCAAGGTCAAGGACGCCCATCACATCGGCTGCCCGGCCCTCCTCTGCGGCTTGCATGTCCGACTTGTAGGTGAAGGACGTGAGGAAGTTGATGTAGATCATGATGGCGACGCCAGCTCCGACAAACTGGAGTGTCCTCCTGAGACGGAACTTCATGTCTGCCGAGGAGAGGAGAGCTGAAGCAGGAGGAGCAGGAGGAGGAGAAGGTGGGCGAGCCTGCCCTTCTGCTGGTCAGGTGTCCTCCCTGAAAGAAGAGCAACAAGAGAACACGAGGATAAAATAAAGCCATGAGATGCAGATGGTCTTCTACATCTTAGTGTAGATAACTTAGCCTTATGCACCATGACCACTTGCTATTTAAGTCTTCGATTATCGGTCCGCGGCCACCCCCCTTTGCGCTCTCTCTCTCTCTCTCTCTCTCTCTCTCACACACACACACACACACACACACTAACTTTTAGCCACGAAAATGCTTGATGCCTTCTTGTACAGCTGACATTAGGCATAAAACGTAATGTTTAAACATCCACATGTATTTTGAAACCTTTTCCTCAGTAAATTAGAACAAAATTATCAAAGCGCATCAGATTTCTGACGTAGGCAAGGGTGAGTAAAATTCCGGCCTGTGAAACTCAGCTCTCTTCAATCTGGATACAGTCACTTTACAGGTACGATACGAGACCACCGTAATTAAAGAGTTTGGAGAGCAAGAGAGCCGAGACACGCTGGCTACACGTACACGCATGGCTGCATAGCAACAGAAAAAGAGCCGGTAAGTTCAAAAGATAATAGCGGCAAGTACAAACACACATACTACACAGCCTACACTAAACCACTAGGCGTATGCTTTGCTTACCGACTCTATTCGCATACGCTTTTGTTAGCACTGTTGTCACAGAGAGTTAGGCTCAGTTCTCCCTCTTGCTCACTATTCAATTCTCTTTTGCCGTAATGCAGCCGCGATACTCCATTGTGAGTAGTTTTCACAAATTGTTTTTTTAAAAAAAAATTTGAGAGGGCCGGCCCACTCACGATGAGATCGGGTTTGTTCTAACTACACGGAAAAAACTCAAATTAGATAGTTCAGTAGAGCAAATAGACCGCTTTGGTAAGAGTACATTTAGACGAATGACTCCAAAATGGTTTTGAGTACTCGATCTTGGGAAAACTTGCTCAACCCTCGACACACATTTCTGTCTAATGACTGTGTTTATTTCCACCCTATTTTCTTGATGATCTTGCATGTCAATGTAAAGACAATAGCGACAGAAGAAAAAAAAGGTGCAATAAAAAGGTGCATTAGTCCTTTCCTACAGCACGTGTGTCATACTCAGGCTTAGGCTGTGAACATACTGCGACCGGTCCGTATCCAGCCCAGCAACGGAAACAAATAGAGCAACTGTGATACAGTGGAAAAAAAAAACACTGTCTGGGAAACAATTGAGTAATTGTGATGCTGAGGGAAAAACCACGGTTTGATCAATCTGACAGCTATAACAAGGCGGTGGTTTTTCTCACTGTATCACAGTTGCTCTATTTTTCCAATTGTCGGGCTGGATACGGACCGGGCGCAGTATGTTCGTGGCCTGAGATTCCGTGACGGACCGGTTCAACGGCTCTGATCTGTCTTTTGCTCTAACAAGATGAAGACCGTGTTGTGTCCTTGTGAACGGTGTTGGTGATGTGTAGTGACAATTTTTTTCTTATATTTCCGGTAGGCAAACCGTCCTTGACTTTAGTATCGCATACACGTCAATGTGGAAGGAACAATTCTTATTTTTCGTGCCTAAAAAAATTTTAAGAAACGTTATTTCCCATACTAATTAATACTAGACCAATGAGACGTAGGTTTATATATAAATGGACCAAATGTCAAACATAAATTAAAGTTTCACTTGCTATGTTTAACACTTAGGCGCGGCAAGAACCTGCTTTTAACACACAACCTTTTTTACCATTAAGAATAATTTGTAGTTTTATATGGCAGGTATTAACCAAACTACTGCAGCGTTTGCTTATCTTTGGATCGTCTGGCGCCACAGAACAGGTCGTGATGGTCAGCTAAAAACGCCTCTATGGGAGTGACATTGTAAGCGTTGTAAACATAATTTAGGCTGATGGCCAAAAAAAAAGGAGAAATCTTAATATCTTTAATCCGCATTTCTCATCAGCCTAGAGTTACGAGACCAAGGGACATAAGCCATGTTTTACTTTTTATTGAGATAAGATATCACATTAGCGCGGGTGTCAGTTTCCTGCATTTCACATTTTTTTAAAGAGAAACCAATGCAAGCCTAGGATTTGCTGTGATATTCAATCTGTTGCGCGAGAGATAAGCCTCTCCCCTGCCTAACCCACAGTCTAAAAGTATTAACAACAGTTTCAGGATAAAAACATTGGCAGGGTCCAATTACACACACACTCACACACTGCCCGTGACAAAGTGCAGTTGGTTCGTTGTTTGAATTTTAAGGTCTCAGTAGACTAAGAGGTTATACCAGAGACGCCGCTGGGGGGCAATTGAAAGCGTGCTGCCACACTGTGATGTAAGGAGCGCTTGCGTACACCATACCAAGTCACATTATCCTGACACCAGGCGGACTATACTTAGCACTAAATCCATAATGCCAGACACTAGTCGGATCAGCTGCTAATACCAGTTTTAAAGTCCTTGGTTTGACTCGGCCGGGGATCGAACCATGTACCTCCCGATCTCTGAGCGAGTGTCTTACCACTAGGCCACAGAGCCGGTTCAGAGTGCAGTATCTGCAGTTTAAACTTAATAGGAGATACTGCACTTTGGTTGGCAAGGGCAGCACACACGCAAGCATGCACAGACAAAAAGATATCGCTGTTCCCTGAACGCTTCATGAACTTTTTTTTTACATTGCTTGCGGTGTAAACTGGAACCAGTGTAAACTGTCTAGTCCTAATTCCCGAGATCACCCCATCATGGTTTATAAGGCTGCACGAAGAGCCGGGCAGTTTTATGATTAAGGCAGCAAAAAGAAAAAAAAGCCAAAAGGATGACGAGTCTATCGGTACATGGATGGAAAGTACCACCAAGGGGAGATACACAGAGAGCATCATGGAAGGAGTCGGCACTCAATACATATTGGATGAAACAGTTATTAATATTTTACAAATATATGATGAAACGAAATAGATCTAGAGCGCACAAATAAAGCGCCCGTGTACTTTTTACATAAATTCGTTTTATACATATACGCTGAGATTTAACGTTATATAGAGCTTAAAAACAATCAGGAAACCAGATAACAGCAGCCCTCCCGTGTACAAACGAAATGCAGTATCTCTCATAAGGTTTACACTGCAGATACTGCTTTCTGTTTGTCCGGGCCCGGGTGGCAGTGGTGGTTGAAAAAGAAACCAGTTCTTGCTGATTTGAATAAGAGCGATATTATCATAATGAATAAGACGACAAACATACCAAGGTAAGCAACTCCAGACATTTTAATAATTCGGATCATGGGTTAAGCATTCTTGTGCATTTACAGGCTAGTCTCCCTGCACCGAGCTGTCATTTGATTAAACTATAGTATGAATTCATTCGTAAAATAGGGTGTTAGAGGACACAGACTTGTTATTTAAGAGTTTGTTTACATGCTTGGCTGTTTGTCTCCAAGATTAGGTCTTATTCTTAAGAAAATCGTTTGATACTGAGGCAAGGCTGAAACTCTTTTATGCATGGTAGACTGGAGAGAGATACAGAGAGAGACACGGACACAAAGACACAGACAGAGGGAGGGAGAGAGAGAGACAGGCAGACAGAGACAGGCAGACAGAGAGAGGCAGACAGACAGACACAGAGAGACAGAGGCAGGTAGATAAAGAGAAATAAATAAAGAGACATTGAGAGTGGTAGAGATGGATAGACAGAAGGATTGATAGTTAAGTAGAAGCAATCATATAGACAGAGAGACGAGAGACAGATATAGACAAAGAAAGACAGCGAGAGAGACATATAGAGATACAAAGATCGATAGTGACAGAATAACGGTGAGACAGAGAGACAAAATAGAGAGAAAGAAAGAATTTAAGGGAGAGAAGAAAAAGATAAATATATCTATCTATCTTCCTACCTATCTCTATTTATCTATATATCTATCTATTAAGTGGACCAGACGGATTGAAAGGTTAGATTCTCAAACTCTGCTCTAACGAGCTGAAAATCATTTAAGCGGTCTTGTTGAACATGTTTATAGCAGAGCATAAATTGTCACAAGCTTGGAAAACATCAGAGATAATCCCTGTCCCTAAAAAAACCTCAAGTCAAATAACTTAATGATCTTAAGCCAGTTGCCCTTACTTTCATTGTTACAAAGTGTTTAGAGAAAATTATTGTTAAATAAGGGAAAAGATGTTTCTCTGTTTTTCAAGATCCCCATGCAGTTTTCGTATAGAGAGAAAAGAAGTGTAAAAGATGCAATTCTTGTGTTTTTGCAGAATGTTTACAAACGTCTTGATGTACCTAGAATTTATTGCAGACTACTGTTCATAGACTTTTCCTCTGTTTTTAACACCATTCAACCACACCTGGTCACCTCTAAGCTAAGTAAGATGAACCTGAACACAAATTTGATAGCTTGGATTCTGGACTTTTTAACATTTAGACTGCAATAATGTCAAATTGTCAAACAATAAAACAGATGACTGGAGATATAGTGTTGTATCCAATATGATTATAACTAATACAGGGGCACCTCAAGGAGCTGTGTTTTCGGCGGTTCTTTCCACAATCTACTCTAACGAATAAGTATCCCAAAACACTGGCGAAACCCATGTACTGAAATTTGCTGATGACACCTCGATTCAAGGTTTGATAACGAGAGGTAAAACAGTTTTAGAAAAACCTAACTTGTTAAATGGTGCTAAGATCACTTTTTGCTTTAAAACTTTAAGAAAACAAAGGAGATCATTATTGATTTCAGGAAAGAAAAAACGCCTCTGCTGCCTGTCTTTATAAATAACGAAGAAGTCGAGCGCGTAGAATCGTATAAGTATCTTGGAGTAACTATATCCAAACTAGACTGGAAAGTCCACTACATGACTCTTTTAAAGAAATTGAACACCTGTCTGTATTTTCTACGTAAATTAAACTCATTCCACGTTTACGACACGCTCATAAGCCTATTCTACAAAGCGATAATCTTGAGTGTCGTTGGTTGGTTGGAGAGGAAATGTAAACAAGAAGATGACAAAAAAAATGCACTCAATTATGAGGACACGTAATAACATTTGCCAACCAAGCAGCGAGTTCTTACACACGAATTTGTTGTATCTCTGTAAAACTCAAAGAAAATCATATCAATTGTAAAAGATAAACACCACCCATTGTACAACCATATAAGTTTCTCTGTACTCTCAGGAAAACCTTTAAGCATCAAATGCAGACTGGGACGCTATCGAAAATCGTTCTTACAAACTGCAATTAAAGTCATTTAATTGTTTTGATGCAATTTTTTTTGACAAAGAAAATATTTTCATTACTTGTAAGTGTATAATATTTTATTTCATGTACCCTATTTGAAACTGATGTTCGTGTGTATGTTATTTCTTGTACATCTATGTTTCTTGCATTGACCAAAACAACGTGTCTCTTGAAAGGACAATAAAGATTTAACTTATCTTATCTATATCAGAGGATGGGCTTCTGTCAAAGCAAGATCTACAATAATGCAAGTTCGTGAAGATTAAGAACGAACTGATCTACTGTTAAGGATTATACAAACTTATTTAACTTCCATTATCCATGAAATAAAATATCCTCTTACCTTAAAAAGAAAAACCAACAACAACCTTTGCTCTCCTTATTCGCTGGCTGGTGTTAAC
>BMAT01011277.1:68573-82764 GCA_019649035.1 Elysia marginata
ATTATTATTATTATTATTATTATTATAGATAGACCGATTCGTTTTGTTTTAATAGCACGATCAGTTTAATCCATATTCCAGAATTCTTTCTCCATCTCCGCTCTATCGCTCCGTCTCTGTCTCTCTGTCTCTGTCTCTGTCTCTTTCTCTCTGTCTGTCTGTCTGTCGGTGTGTCTGTCTGTCTCTATCTGTCTCCGTTTCTGATTCTCTCTCTGTCTCTCATCCCTCTCTATCTCTATCTTTCTCTCAGTCTGTCTGTCTTTATCTGTCTCTCATTCTCTCACTCTCGCTCTCTCTTTTTTTTTTCTTTTCTCTCTCCTTTCTCTCTTTCCCTTTTTTGAGTGCAGAGGTCACAGGCATCCCTTGTTCCGAGACATCAAGCATACACAAATCATCTTTAATTTGACTCTATAAATCATTTCTCACTTCCATCCATTTACTGGACAGAGCTGCACTTCAGAGAAAGCAGTCCAGCAGAAGATCTCGGCAGCGCGGCCCTGGTGAAAGGTTCAGTTTTAAAGGTTAAGTGAGACCTCACACAATCAGGCGGATATCCAACACATCCCAGTCATGTCTGCGGGTGTCTGGACCGGAAGTGCCCATGTGCTGCAATCCATTACGTTAAGATAACTCTCTTGGTCTAGCCTGGTTTGGTTTTAAAAACCCGTAGTTATTCGATGTTAGACTGTATGCTAGCACGCACAGAATTAAGTGGCACGTATTTTTAATACGGATTTAATTTTTTATTCTTGTGTTATAATTCTTAAGCATAGAGTTTTAAACTCAGCTTAATTTAACGTTAATTGAAAACTAAGAAGATATTTAGCTTTAAAATAATTATTTTGTATAAAATGTTAGTAAGAAGGTCACAGGTTTTTCACAACTGAGGTTCAGAATGATTACAATGGGTATAAAGATAATTTTTACAGAAAAAAAATATTATACCGCTGTAGACTTCACGCGCATTTCCAAAATTGATGGCTACATACACATATTTTACCTTTAGGTCCTCACATCAAAACACTTACGCTGCCTTTTCTAAGTTTATTTTAAGCTAATCAGAATTTTTTTTTGTTATAATACTATTTCGTGTTGTACCCTAATTTATGGTTAAGTTCATCTTTTTTTTTGCAGGCAAGCTCTGAAGAAGATTTTTTGCTACACAAAATGAAAGAGCCTGTAAGCTAGATAGTTATATCTTATGTTTAGTTAGGCTAACTCGTCAAAGTTTCACATATCTCATATAAAACGTTGAAACCATAATGCTCGTATGAAAAACGAAAATGGTTTCTACTTTTATGCATTATTTAAGTTGCGACAGCTATCTTGGAGACAAAAATGGCAAATACCCTGAATTTACGCCAAATTAATTCGATTTAAAAAAGACAGTAATTGTTTTTTACTCGAATTAACCAACTATTTACATCTTAAAAGAATGGTTGTAGTACTACAACCTACAACATGTCAAAAACACTTGAATATTTTCAAATGTAAAAGTAATAACCGTAGTAAACCCTATTACTTGTTTCGTGTTCACTGTCAGAAAATACGGTTTTTGTAGGTGGCAAATCGTTAAAAAGTTTTTGGTATTTTTCGACCATATTGCATTTGATAAATTTATTGACTGTTTCTCCAAATAAGGCTAACAAAAAATTGAGTATCATCTCTAGAACCTTTAATCTTTTTCGATAGATTTTTTTCTTTCTTTATATACACTAGCTGAAGAGCGGGTCGATGGACCATGCAGTTCATAGTCTCAATAGTATCATGTAGAAAAACTTTGCTGTCCACAAAGTTATAACCCAATCCGCATGAGAATTTTATAAATCGCATATGTATGCCCTAAAAAAAATTAGTTATCCTTTTGCATCTATTAAAATATTTAGTATGCAAGTTTATACCACAATGTATAGCTCACATAAACTAAATTAAACATATGTTAATTTAAAATGTGTATACTGTCGCTGTAAGTGTGAGGCTAATAGCTCTACCTGTAATTACTGTTGGAGGATATATTTGTAGACAAAGTTGTTGGTTACTCCAGGGGCTGGTCATGTTAATGAAAAAATTTTGATAGACTTAACAGAATTTTCAAGCACAAATGACCCTACTAAACCTAGACCTAGATCTAGATTTTTAAAAAAAACCTAGGTCTAGATTTACATTTACGTTTATCATGGTCAGCAAGCCTAGAGCCTTCATTCGAAATCTAGAACACGAACATTGGTGAACATTTTCATTAAATTAAAAAGTCTGTCGTTTTCCCAAGCTGAAAATTTTACATTTGCGATGACGCGCAAAGCATGAAAAATCTACTATTGTTCGAATTTGCGTTTCGCACTGTAATCTTCCATCGTACATAAAATTTTTAATCAGCACCAGCGAACGCGTCATGTCATGAACGCATTTAGACGTTCAAATGAAACCGAAATTAGATTTAAAATGGAGAAAAAACTTGAATAGTCACTACTATTTTTACATGAAGTAAAAAAGCATAACTATTTGCAGAGATCATACCCATTCTAAATGCCCTCTTACATCAATTTAATTTGAATTGAAATGGATAGGCTAATTTTTCCAAGTTTAAGCCCCTCGCATAAAAGCCTTTTTTATCTGAAAGTTCACCTTTCCATCCATTATAATAAGATTCTTTAAATAAAGAAAAAGGAATTTGAGCAGTCTGTGAAGAGAAAATCTCTAAATTTTAAAAGTATTCAGAGACGAGCAACTAAGTTTATTGTAGAAAATTTTAAAATGTATGTGAATAGATTAAAAACAAATCTAACTGCTAGTCTCAAGTATAGAAAAATGCAAAGCGATCTAATTCAGTTGTACAAAATTATTCACAAACCTGATATTTTGATGATATTAGATTTTTTTACGTACTGTAACTTTATACATGTATTTATTAATAGTCATCATTTCAAGATTTTATAATATGTAGGTGGAAATCAAACTTCAGATATGATTGGTATATCTGAGAAGTTTAAATAATTCGGGAAAGTTACACTTACACTATGGGACAAAAAATTCACCATCATCGAATAATGTTCAGAATTATGAGCATAATAAGTTAATGTTCTTTTTTAGATCCGTTTGACTCACTCTTATTTTTTTTTGTTTCTGGGCATTACAAATGACAACTACATTCTTATTAAGTCTTTGTAATTATAGGACCTAATTTGATGAATTTTTACAGCATTGCTAGCACTGGACTCTAAGAAACTTTCCCAGCAGTTCCTACTTTAGAATATTACGTAACATGAAGTTCAAGAGGATGGTGTGGGCTCTGGATGCAGACGAAAATTCAAATTTTGGCTATTATATTTTTCAATATTCTAAGTTGAGAGCTATCAAATCTTCGGTGCATATGACAGATCAAACCAACCACATTTTCGACGCAAAGATTAACCACTGAATTGAAGACTTGCAAGGAGAAGCGCTAGAGGGAAAATAAACAATATCTGTGGGTTAATGTTAAAAGGAAGAGTAAAAGACAACATAATTCATTGATGTTTTATCAAGTTTTCTGTACAATGTTTTCTGGTGTATCGAAAATAAAAAAAGAAAATATTGTTCATTACAAAGAAAGAAATTTTTTGTAAGGAGATAGATAAAGAAAGACAGACAGACAGATAGAGAGAGACAAAGAGAAAGAGAGAGTGACACAGAGAGAGAGAGAGAGAGAGAGAGAGAGAGAGAGAGGAGGGGGGCAGACAGTGAAATTTACATTACTGCGAAAAAAAAAAATAAAAATTGATTTAAATCGTTTTCATAATTTTTTTATTATCTAAGAAACGGTGGTGTACAAGATATGTTTTTAAATTAATGTCAAATCACTGAAGAGTTTATATCTATAGCATCACTGTTTTTAAATTTAAAGAAAGAAAATCATGAGATATCTTAAAGTCATGTTCATTGAAATCGAATTCATTTAAAGTATTTTGTTTTAGATATCGATTGAATGATACTATTCAAACCTTAGGGCAACCAATGTGATTAGGTTCAGTTTATTTTAGACTAGTGATTGGTACAACTTTTAGAAAGTGAGAACACATAGCGTTTTATTGAATTTTTGGCTCGGTTTTAAATCACCTTTTGATGTTTATAGTGTGTAATAATGTACCTATGGTTATCGCATGCTTTTACATAGCACAACGAAAGCTAAAAAATTATTCGCGTTGGCCGTTTTATTGGAAGTTTGTCTATTAGGTTGCTTGTGCCATCTTTATCGAAAATCTAGTTAAAGAACTTTATCTTCGCACAGGCAGTTAAGAAAGTTGCTTTTACAAGCTGACGCTTTGCAGAGATTGTAGCGAATTCTTAGATTAAGTTCACCCTTATTAAAGATGTGAGAACTAATCTTCTCTTCTTGCTTCGATTATACTAACATGTGAAAATGATAAAACAAGTAAATCAAGATTAAATCGGAAAGTTCACAGTTCTTGTCATCATTTCTTTAAAAAATTTTAAAGATGATGAAAACTAAAACATTTGAAATTTTATGGGTCTTTCAGAAACAAAAAAAAATCAGCTTTCATTTTCAAAGGATACAAAAACAATGTTAAGGTAACTTTTGCATTGTAATTTGTTTGTTTATTTACATTTTAGTACTAACTGTAAGCTGTCAGAACCTGACAGATCTCACCATTTGTTTTCAATCAAACCCAGTCAAACAACAAAGGCAACTCTCGTTTTGGTGTTTGATGACTTTGCTTTGATCATGAATGTATTTGCCGATGGCACTTTTCATTAGGTGCGATCTCTTTGATGAATGCGAAGTAGCCAAAGAAAATGTTGATGGTAGTTTAAAATTCGTTTTATCTAGTATTATTTACAGTTAATAGAGAAGTTTTATCACGGATTCCATCTTTTTTCTTTGCAGATTTAAGCAACAATAATTCAAAATACCTTAAAATCAATATGAAATTTAACTTTTAAAGATAAAAAGAGATTTTGACTTATGAGATTTTTGTTAAGCTTAAAAGATTTTGTTTGTACTAACGTTTCTTGTACAGAGATGGCACACGCCCATTCCTCATTATTATACTGTGGACTTAAATTATAGTGCAGTGCGTCCAGTCAGCTATATTATATCAGATAATCATGACACCAAGAAATTTTGTTATGTGCATACAGACTGTATCCTTTCAAGTTGCTTAGGCTCAGTCATTCAAGATACTTAGGTTACAGTTGAGAAAAAAAAATTTAAAAGTCCGTAACATTCCATAAGTGTCCTGACTTAAATCTACGTTAAAACTTTGGAAAACACAATCTTTTTCTCATTCCTTCTTGCAGATTGCGCACTTTTTTGTAGCTCGATAGGAAAAAAAATATTAAGCTGTTAAAAAATAGAAAAAAAATCTTGTAAGGCCAGTTACGATACGTAATTTCTAACAAATAGGTAGATTTATTTAGGAACCATCGAAAAGCGTCTAAAAGAATTCTTCGGATTTTCAAAATCTGTTTTTACAATAAGTATTATTTAGAGTAATTTTTTAAATCTATCTGTTTTTCGTTCTGATTATCTTTTGATTTCACCGAAATGATGGTAGAGATCATCTGCTTGCGCTTGCTCTAGTGGGTTTTTTTTCTTCAAATCTAAACGTTTATAATCTTCAAACTTTCACCGATTGATATGCTAAGCCCTTAGGCAGGACAAACACAATTTTAAACAATTTTTTACTTCAATGGTAAATCAATGGAAGCACAATGAAAAAAAAGGTGCAATCTTTAAACAGAACAAGTCCGTCCTCAAGCAGTGTTCCTCCTGACTAAACTTAAACGAAGCTATTTTAGAAAATCTGTCCCATCGTTCATTGCTATAAGCAATAAACGGAACTTCCGGTTTGCCCAAATCACTCGTTTCCGGTGAGAAATGGGACAAAACTTCAAGCCTTAGAATCAGAAGAGTTAACTGTGCCTGTTCACTGCGGACGGTAACTCTGTTCTTTATCGAATAAATATTTTGAGGAAATGCGTTTGATCAGAGAATTAAAAGCCTTTCAAATGAAATACGAAGAGCACGAGGGTACACGAAATTACGCTTTTTTTATACGCTGAATCGGAACTGAAAAAAAAATCAAAATTAAAATTTGGCCTCAATATTTCAATTTTTAAAGCCTTGCTTACTGTCCACTGCTTTAAGAATGTCTTTAGCTTTAACACGGTACACACATATTTGACAGAAAAGCCAAATAATTTTTTACACCTGACGTATTATTATAATAAAAAGATAGAAGCACATAAGGAAAAGTATTCGAGACAGGCAAATGAAGTAAAGAGGAGTTACACAATAGTAGAAAGCTAAAGAAAAATATATCTTGTGTTTTGAAAACCGATGCCCTGTTTTTTTTTTTTACAACTGCAAACTATAGTGGTTCTCTGTTGGTAAAAAGTAGCAAAAGAGACTTTACGTTATTGGCCTACTCAGGAAGTCGAAGCCTACAGGAGAGTGAATTTAAGCTGGCCATGGTCCTTTCAGCCAATTATCTGCTAACAAGCTACCTATGGATGTTATTACATCATACGTTATCGTCGTCCGTGCGCAAGGCCTCTACTGAAAGTTATAGAGAAGGTAGCTATTTTATACGAAAAGAGCGTACAACGATGATAGTTGCAAAGATCCAGTCTGTCAATATTTGGTTAGTTCTATCAACAAGGGCGATAATTCTAGGTCCTGTACACTCTGGTCAGAGATATGCCACTAACGTCACTAGTGGTCAATACTGGACATTCCCACGTCACATAAGATATCCAAACAAACAATTAGTACGAAGAAATAGTGGGGTAATAGTCGGGCTACCATCCTACACAACGTTCAGACTTTTGTGCCCATTGTTCATAAGGAGAGGATTTTCTGGGGGATTTTATTTGCGATCTGAATCTCTCGATTCAATTTATGACCCTTTGACAGCGCAGTTGGTAGGCGCCGAAGCTTAAGATACATCCATAGTTTAAAAAAAAACCTTTCGAATTCTTTCCATAATCATACGTTCTGTATTTCAATAATAAGTAATGATTAAAATTCTATTTTTTCTACTACAAATGCTGACGGGTCTTGATGTGCTGTCGTATATTGTTTTACCAGTTAGAAATATATTGGCAACAAAGATACAATGGACATGGAACATTGTGTGTGCCGAAATCTTTGACTGCTGATAGATGAGTATTTATTTAAAGCCTGAACTTGGCCAGGAAATGTGTTTTAATAGGCTTTTTTAAGGACTAAACGCCGAAACAGGGGCTCGACCTCTGGACCTCTCAGCCCAAAAGCCGATTGGCTATCACTAAACCACAACGCCACAATAAAACGAAATCATTCATTTCTTACCTTTAATTTTTTTCAAAACGATATTAGCCTTTTTTTGTTTGCTATTCTAGAGCTACAATAAAAGTCTCCGTACTGTTCTTTTATCTTGAACAGGTTTGAGTCTTCTTCTCTTGATTCCAATTGATCTTCGACCTCACTGTAATGGCCTTCATAGTAGCATTATCATCATCCATCATTATCTCCATCTGTGTGAGCAGTGTTGTCATTTGGAGTCCTGACCAACCCAACATCACGTCCTGTCAACATTGTTTTTCCGGGTCTTGGTTGTTCGTTCTTTGTCGCGTGAGACCAAACTTTGTGGCCGCCCGGCTTTTTTCGGTTGATGTAGTGTGTGGGTAAACACCAGAGAACAGAGTAAACTACGCGAGTTGGTATTGGTAGGAAAGATCATTGAGAGATTGGATTACTTGTATGGAGTAGGAAAGCTTCTGGGAGAAGGGAAAAGATGACAGAGAGTCAGAAAAAGACATCTAAATATTATGATAGAAGTCACAACACTCGGAGTATACCAACAAAGTAGTCCAAAAAGGATGCATGTATATCTACCACATAAAGAATGAGAGTAAATCATAGCACATAGTGTTATTATGTAATTATTGTAACATTATCTGGTCTGCTCATAAACCATTCCTTCAAATACACTTGGCAGACCGGCATTGAACAAATAGCTTACAAAAATCACAGTGTTTACTAGATGTGTACCCAAAGTTACTGGAATGCGAAACTGACACCTAACAAGTAGTAGAACAATCATGATTATTTTGAGCGAGGGTATTGTGAGCTGTAGATCTTGACAGAAAGTAAAACGTGAAACTTCAGTTTTCCTCTGACCAATGTATTAATATTTCCATTTTACGGAATAACGCTGAGTTGTAGACATTCAGCAAATTGGAATCAGGTCTTTAGCTCTCCAGTCTGGCATGACAAGCAGGAATGCCATCGTTGAGTAAAACATTTCAAACACTTTCTTACTCTGATTTTGGCATTAAACCATTAGCCGTTGCCAAGCCAATAAAAGACGTAATCAGCGTCCGCAATTGAGTATTTAGTCACAGATTGATATGAGTTTAAAAAATGTACCGGTTGAAAAATGCACATATGAAACAATGTATGCCATAGGGCTTAAAACTGCTAATGCTGCACCCTAATTCAAACACCACTATTATGCAAGCGCAACACTTTACTACAACAATTTTGCCTGCCTCTTTCAAGTGGGAAATCTTTAGTGACATAGGACTTGACTTGCAGCTATGAATTTTATCTCAGAGCAGAAGTTGCACTTGAGATTTCTGCTTCTGGGACTAAAAGTTTTCTTACCCCTGGACACAAGGAGTCACCAAGATTTCTGATCTTAAAACTGCTGTCTCAGGACACAAAGTAATGTTAACGGTGTTATCCCCGTGATCCGAGATGCGTAAACACTCAAAGTTCGTTTCATTTTTTTATACAAAGGATCGGAGTTGTAGCTAAGACTTTCACCATAAGACACGAATTGTAGCTGTCATGTTATACTCCTTAGACCCAAAATACAGCTAACATTTTTATCGCCAGTACCTTAGATGTAAACAAGGACCCTGCTCCTTGTTCCTCTACGCTCGTGTCGAGTATGGGACTACCTTTACTTTTACTTTTACATCTGATTTGGCCTAAGGTGCAAATGAGATTGTTAGCCCCAGGATCCGAGATGCAGCTAACATGGCACCGTTACCCCCCCCTACCCTCCCCCCCCTTTTCATCCCTCCCAAGACCGAGGTGCAGCTAAATTTTTTATCCCCGGCGGACTAGGTGCAACTAAAATATTCATACCTATGACCCGAGGTGCTGCTAGAATGTTGATCCCTATGATCGATCTGCTAATAATTATTTTTCTTATATCGCGAGGTGCTGTTAGAAAGTTTATCCTTATGATCTGCTAATATTTTACTCATGCCCTAAGGTGCTGCTAAGAATGTTGCTCTTGAGAACTCAGGCGCTGCTAAGATTTTTATCCCAAAGATCAGAGATGCAGCTACAATTTTTATCTCTAGGACCCGAGATGCATCTACTGTATCAAAGGATGTCAGGTGCACCTTAGAGTTGTTTGCCCATAACCTAGGCGACCGTACCCCCAAAGGCGTGTCAGTCACAACGTAAACAAACCGGTGCATGAAAGTTCTAATGACTTATCTCTACTGAGCTGTTAGTATAGTTGGGCAAAGTGAGCACTCAACTTGTACTTTACTGTTATTGGCCGGCCCAAAATAAAGTTAAACATAAAATATAGGAAAATTGACATCTACGCATGTTGGAGCATTCGGCATATCCTACGGCGGCCTAGCCCTTAACCTAAGGCGCAGTTGAGGTGCAGCTGGAGTTTATATGTATTCTCAGGGCTCGAAGTTAATAGGTAGGTTTAATTATCCCTAAAACACGAGCCACAGAACTATAGGCTAAACAGAATGGAGACGGAGAATTTTTCGAATATTTTTTTATTACTATCTTGCATTTTTGGTAGCTCATGGAAAAAAAAAACTATTTTGATCTTAAATTTGAAACTCTGGTCGAAGAGACTTTCCAAAGAAAGTGTCAAAAACTAAGATGTAGAAAACAGGAAAAATACCTTTACTTTTATGCATATATCTACTTTACTTGATTAATCAATCTATCTATCTTTCTCTCCACCAACCTATTTACGTAGTAATAAACATACTTACCTATCTATTCTCTCCAACCCTAGTATTTTCCATATTTCTTACAAAGTATTGATTTCACATTTTATACATGTATACAAAAAAGTCCAACCGGTCCAACGTATACGTACATAGACACATGGGTCCAATTGAGGAATTAAAAAAAAATAACTCGGCAAGTTTATATATACTCCATCGTGTTATCTAATATGCTGTTCTTTCATACAATTTCCCTGGATTTTTTTTTACCTCGTAGACAATTCCTATCACTCATTTTAGTACTTAGATTGTCTCGCAATAAAGGGAAACTACCAATATTTTGTACTTCTAAAACAAGACTAGTATGCGAGTGGCTTCCCTTATAGACATTAAGATTCATGGGTGCTTGTAGGATTCAGCTTTTAAGAGCAAGAATAACTAAATACCTTTCAATAAAAAAAAACAACCGAAAGCACTAGCAGATCCAGAACATAAAGTTTCCGCAAAAAAAAACGGATCTCTTCAGAGTATGTCAAGAAAAAGCACTGTTCTACTAAAGTCTTGCTTGAATTGATTTTGACAAATTTTACCAAAGGGTTATTTTTCTTTCTTCAATAAAGCAAACAAGAAAAAAAAAGGTTAGGTAAGCAGCTCTAAAACTGTAAAAAAATATAGTTACATTTTTCAGACTTACTCAGAAACACAAATAAAAGCAAACAATTGTATATTTGTTGGTATAAAATTTTAGATTAAATTAATAATTTTTAAACTAATCGAGACATATCAATAGCAAATGCTTCCTTCGCTCGATAGTAATCGTTAATAATGTCATTTCCAACCAGAATGCAACATACGTTTTTCTATCCTCATCAATTGAAAATTTGAAGAACGCTTTTTATTTCGGATAGAGTGACTGTAAATTTGATACGGCGCATTTAAATACCTCTTCATATTCAGAATATAGCGCCGCCTATATTTTAAGAAAAAGGCTCTGAAACATTCAATATTTCAAGATCCAAGAGTTTTCTCCATCAGTAACAATAACACAGGCGAGGTAATACTTCTTTTGAGTGATGAGAAATGCATTTCACGTGTAGCTTCCCCTTGTTTTAGAAGCCTTCTATAAATTGACCTGACTTGTTTTACGTTGAAATGCAAACACGAGTTGAATGGTTCTTGTGGTTCTTTAGAGGATCGCAGGACACGTAGCGTAAAAAAATAAAAAAACGAATCATAACTGACCAATAAAGCTGGTCTGTGGTCTAACGGTAAGACACTCGCTCATAGATCGGGAGGTGCGTGGTTCGATCCCCGGCCGATTCAAACCAAGTAATTTAAAATTGGTATAAGCAGCTGACCCGCTTAGTGTTTGGCATTATGGATTTAGTATTAAGTCTGCTCGGTCCGATTTCAGAATAATGTGACTGGGTGTGATGTACGCAAGCGCTCCTTACATCACAGTGTGGCAGCACGCTTTCAATTGTCCACAGCACCGTCTATGATGTAACCTCGAATTTGAATGGAACGTCAAAATTCAAACAACAGACCGACCAATAGGTATTAACACATTATATGCGAACAGAGAGAATCAGGTACACGCCGAGTTGTGGCTCTTTCAAAAATAGAGACCTTTAGCACACGCACCGTGTCGCACTACGCGTACGTGAAAATCGGGAAAGCAGATTGAGGAAACTATGAAAATAATGAAACCAGTTTCTAAAAATAGACGCCACAGACGTTCGCGTCATACTCACGTGTTGCTGCTTAAAGTCTGTAATGTCATCAATAAATTTTCCGTGCTTAAAAATAAAATATGGCAGCGTTTATAAAAGCAACTTTTTCACACTTTTATGAGACCAAAACTAATTTAATGTGAATGAAAAAAAGTAAGCGACTTTTGATGATAGTATGAAATTTTAACCCCTGGTCTTGCCATAGGTTCCTAAACAACTTAAAACCATCGCAATTATTCATCAGTACTTTGTTTACATCAATAATCCTAGCATCAAAAAAATATTCTCTCAATCATCAAAGTTTTTCCAAACAAGATGTGCTCACTAGACACCCTGGTGGTTTATCAAAAAACAAGCTGATATCTTTACTTCAGCAGTAACATCTCTTGTTAATGCCAGCTTAAAATAAACTACAGATGTTACTCCCGAACTTAAATGCATTGGTACCTCCTCTTTTTGGAATGCCATTATGCGACAGAGATTAAGATGAAGAGATAATTTTAAAAAGATTATATTTATCCAATTCCTACAGAACTATTATTGAATAATAATAAATAGTTGTTTGACTTTTCGTTACTATTTTGGACAATTTCTTGGAGTTCAAATGACCTAAGTCAGCCTTATAAAGGGCTGTGTTTATTTGGCTAATTCAATCTGATTCGATGCTTTTTTTAAATAGGTAAAGGAAAAATGAAAGAAAAGAAAAGGCACAGATCTCACAATATAAGATAAAGTTGAATACTTAGAAAAGATAAACCGGGGAATGTAAAGAAAGGAGGGATTGAAGAAAGAAAGAGATCTGCCGTTGTTAAGAAGGCTATCGTATGTCCGCCACTGACAAATGTTTATGATTCCCAAAAAAGCCGACAACAGTTTATTGAAATTCGTTCATACGATGTATCAAGAACTATGTTAACACAAGAAATGATTGGTCTAGAATAGAATAGAATAGAATAGAATAGAATAGAATAAATCTTTATTGATCCCATTTTGAGAAATTGGTTGTACATAGGTAAGACTAAAAAAGCATAGATCATATAGGTACCGTAACTAAAACCTCTAGAGAGGTATACATAATCAATTGCTTCTTTACTTTGTTCATCTCTTCCGTTGCTGCCATATCTACACATACGATGGTTTTTCTTAAAGCTCCGCAGATAGAGTAAAGAATGAGTTGATTTTGTATATCTTTTCAAGCTCACATTATATTACTTTTAAAAGCTTAAACTAGTGCAGAGGAAGAGCAAGAGATAGAGAGTGAGAGAGAGATCGAGATAGAGAGAGAGGGGGTGGGGAGAGACAAAGCGGGCGTAAATAAAGCGCATCGATTACTAAAGGAAAAAAAAGGTAGGAGAAGAAATAAGAAGGGTACGATGAAGTCAGGTCTCTTTCCAACTACAAGGTTATATCAGAGACGGTGCTTGAGACAATTGAAAGAGTGTTGCCACACTGTGATGTAAGGAGCGCTTGCATACACCACATCCAGTCACATTATCCTGACACTGGGCCGACCAGACTTAGCACGAAATCCATAATGCCAGACCATAGGCGGATCAGCTACTAATACCAATTTTAAATTACTTGGTTCGACTCGGCCGGCGATCGCACCCACACCTCCCGATCTCTGAGCAAGTGTCTTACCGCTAGGCCACAGAGCCTGTACGATGAAGACAGGAGGTTTAGAGGATGCATTCCTTTTATAAAGCTACAGATTTTGAATTGACAAAATGAATAACAGACAAGGAAACGGAGACTTTGATGTCTATAAATGTCTCTTTGCCTCTATTTCTTTTTTTTTCTCTCTACCTCTAGACCTATTTCTGTCTTAAAAACGATTTGATTTTTACGCAATACAAAGACAAGAAACATGGAAAAGTCAACCATATTGTCTTTTACTTATATTTTTTTAAGAAACTCTGTTTGAAATACACTCACTTTTCACAATACAACGAATGGTATTTTCAAAACAAAATGAGAGTTTTGTTTTTACAACTAAGCTTTAGTAAAATCTGAAACTAATCAAACGAAAAATAAGGTCAAAATGCTTAACGTTTTTGCGGCTGGATAAGACAATAAAATCTGACTACCGCATGCAGGACACGAATCAGATCTCAAAGAGTCCGTATCAGCAAGCCCAATCACCTCTCGATCTCCCATACATCTTTATGGTACCAATTTAGTACTCCAAGTGTCCGGGCAGCGGTCGCCACACCAGGTGTAAAACATGCCAGTTCGAGTAGGAAATTACTCATCACATAAAAACTTGCGGCCTCATCAAGGAACTGTTTTATCACCATCTTCAACTGAACAGGTCACAAACGGTCCTTGCCAGCCATGAAACTTGCTATTGTCAGAGATGAAAAGCAGACCTCTAAACTGGGACAGAAACAACTTTGATTTCGGCTGTAAAGGTGGTAAAACTAATATAAAATGTTTTAGTGCTTTGTCCGACTTGAGAGAAACCCATGAGGGGAGGG
>BMAT01011277.1:82805-95343 GCA_019649035.1 Elysia marginata
AGTCTATGATGGAGATTAAAGAAGTTGTTGCTTCAATTAAAACTATGTTACGTAGTTCCAGGTGTTTGGCTGAAATGGGATGTGTTCATGTTTAAACTGCAGAATAGCACGTCGCTGAGAGTGTATGAATATTGAAAATGACAATGTAGAATTTATTTTTTTTTATCTTACGAAACTCTCAAAAGTCACTTAGTATCTCATATATCAGGTTTTAGTGTTAGCGTCCTTGTTTTTCTAAAATTAATTCTATAATAATCATCTGGTGCTTGCACTCATCAATATGAGATGTCAGAACGTATCCTAAGAACTGTCAATATCGTCGGTATTGTTTACGAGTCTTCTTGTCTTTCGCGTTCTTTGCAGACCCGTATGAGTTAAAGAAAGCATCCAATCGGAATGCAATATTTCGTACAGTTGAGACAAAAAGGTTCTATAAAAATAGTTGTACCCCGCTATAAGTCCCACCGCGGTATGTGTCCATTAAGTGTGTATTTAATTGTCTTCAGTTTAAAGTAAACACCGGCCATGCAGTCAGGTCAAATGAGACAAAATAGGAAATAGCCTGATCGTGTCTAAACTAAGACCTTTAAAAAATTACTGTTTAAAACTATAAGAAGATCCTAGATATACAAACAAAATGGTACGTGCGATGCAACATGGCTTGCATAGATCATTGCAGTCCCACACCCGTTTAGAAGATAAGCAAATGACAACGAAAGACATAACGTAGCAGCTTTTCGCTGGTTGTCATTGCACTTGGTCAATTACATCTCGTACGGCTATATGAAGGCTGACCCTATCTTAGTGTGCCTCGGGATGACTAGGTCTCTAGGTTGTCCAACGCCTGCTGGGTTCAGCCCAAACCTTGATGTACAAGCCTGTGATAGAGATTCTGCGAATTCTTTATAAATCAAACCTACTAAAGCCTATTTAAAAAAAATATGGATTATAGTCTTCCACCGCCGAAGGCAATCTCCAGACTTTAAATATTAGTCGAAAGTGATGCCCTCTCCAGGGTAACATGAATATTAAGAATGTTGTTAACAATAATAATGATGATAATAATATTGATAATAATAATAATTATAACGATTTTAGTTACTATAATGATAATCATAATAGTAATAGTAATAGTAATAATAGTAGTGCTAATAATAACACGAAAAACAACAACAACTACAATAATAAAAAAATGTAATAACAATAAAAATTGTAATAAAAATCATAATTATAATAATAAAAAAGACAGATAATAATGTGATTTATAATACTTGTAAATGTAAAAACGATAGTAATGTAATACTGATGCTAATGTAGGAAATATAATATCAAGTTTCATGTAACAGTTATAATTGAGCACTGGTAAGAATACAAATAAATTATCATTAATAACAATAATATAGAGTGAAACACAAGAAAGATTTCATAAAGAACTGCATTTTGGAATAAGTTTGCACATTGAAAGATTATCAAATTAATAGAAAAAAATATCAGAGATAGTTTCAGCTGTAAAAATTACCTGGGTAGATTATGTAAGGTGTGCAATATAAGGTAATACAAGAAGGAGAAAGAAGATAAGAAATTAATGTCGAGTTATCTAACATGAAAATTGAAGTTCCACAGTAATTCTACGTAGGATAAAGAAATATGTTTAAAGGGATAAAACAGATTTATAAATGCAATGAAAAGAAATGAGGGGTCTCAGAAATGTAATGCGAGGAATAGTAATGGAAAAGTAGCGCGATTAAGGATAAGCAGATAGAGTGAAATTGAGAGAGAGAGAGAGAGAGAGAGAGAGAGAGAGAGAGAGAGGAAGAGAGTTAAGGTCGGAAATTAAAAAGAAAGAGGGACAAACATAAAAAGAAAGGCTGAAGAAATGGGGCGGGAAGTGTGAAAAATACGAGCGATTGTTATGAAAAAGACAGGCAATGATAAACCAAGGTAGTTTTACTTTAAGCGGGGGTGAGCGGCCAGAAATCATGCAAACTGTAAACTGGTAATAAGTTGATACAAAACAAAAAATGTAGGATAAAACAATTAAGACAACTCCGCGTAATAACTTAGCCTAACGCTCGCGCTTTTTGACTTTAAGTTTAAACGTATTCGAATTTATTGAATGCCTCCTACTAAATAATACAAGCAAAACTAGAATAGATGTCTTTAAAAAGGCAACAAGAAGCTTCAAAGTGTACAAGGTGAGTACAAAAAAAGACGGATAAAAATTTCTGTAAGAGAAAATCAGCTTTTCTGTGTAACGGCGGATGGAAAATTAAATAAGTTAAGCTAGACGGCAAAATGTAACTAAAATGTAAGGTCAAACACATAGAAAAGGAAGTATGTTATAAGACAGGCGAACGGAGAAATGGAGCCAACGGGAAAGACACCTACGCATATTAAACCAGGGAGACAGGACAGGCACACAGGAACAGTACTGTATAGCAAACGACTGAAAACTTACTTTGACAAACAGAGGGAAAAAATGTCATGTAAAGAGAGAAGAAAGACAGACAGGGCAGAGAGAGAGATAGAGTGGGTGAAACCAAAGTAGGATATTATCTGTACAAAAAGGACGCCTATAAAACCAGAATTTCATCTCACTCTATTGTTGAAACAGCAGGCGGTGTCGATCATAAAGCTAGACCCCTGTAATTTAGTTCCGTCGTGCCTCTGCTTTTCTCAGCCTAGTTTCTTTTGAGGCGCATGCGCAGTTTATCACCCTCCGTTGTTCCTGGGGGTGGGCGATCACCCGCACCGGTGCTAACTCTGAGGAATGTCGGGATAGGCGATACAACCTCATAAATACCTCCAAAAAACCACAAAACACTTTTTTAGGTCACAGTAACTGATACATTTTTTTTTTCAAAACCTAGACAACTGAAATAGAATCCAGATCCACCTTCCATAGGTGTAAGTTTAAGAGTAGGCGGCTTGATCGGGGACAACTATCCTTTTTTTTTTTACTTATTCATCTGATAAAACACGTCTTTCTGAAAAGCAGAGGCAGTTGATGTGAATCTGTCGATTTGTTTCACTCGTGAACTTTTTATTTTATCATTTACTGATTCTTCGATTTGTAATAGCTCCAATCAAGGTGTACAAATATAAAATGTGTTTTCGTTTTCTGAGTCTGGTTATAAAAAAAAATGCAAAAGAATTATCGTCTCATTAAAACCACATAAGTTTCAGTTGCTAACACTAAGATCGTTACTTTGGCTATAGATCCTCTCGATTTTTACCCCCTACACTTATTCGGAGACCCATCCCAAAGTTCGGTGGTTTCTTTAAAGGAGAAAAATGCCTCTAAAAACATGAATTTTGAAATATTGCGTATCTGATTATGAAATTGACACAATTTGTCATGTGTTTTTTTTTTTTTTTTGGACTTTGTGTGCGTAATATGAAAGTTCACATGTGTTGTGTGCACAATAACTAAAATTCAAACCACTATCTGAGCAAGAATGACAGTACAGTGTATTAGATAAACAATAAATATCATTGGTCCGTATAGATAAGCATTACAGTGAAGTCTAGTTCTTCCTTTTTAAACGCATATTGAACAAACAATTATGTGCTCTCTAACACGAGAATTAGTACTAAAATACTCCACCCTTAATTGAACATCACGTGTCTTATTTGTATAATCATCTTTTCAAGTCTCACACCTCCATCCACTTTCATTTCATTGTTTGTCCTTTTTAACCCACCTCCTTCTGCCCACCCCTACTCCGCACCCACTTCCCTAGCTTCCATCTCATCTTCCAATCCAACTTATCAGTGTCTCCAGGTGCTCCAGTGTTCTCTGTTTCAGATTGTCTGCCCCTGACACTTTGATTACCATCAGCTCACCCGAGTCCTGGCTGCCGCCGCTCAGTATCAAGGTACTAACTGGTAAGTATTCTCTGATACCATCACTCAAGCCTAGCACCTGGTACAGTAGCTGTGTGTGTGTGTGAGGGGGGGGGGGTACAACCAGGGAGAGAACCCCAGTTAGTCAGTGTAAAACATAATCTACACCCCCTTTTTTTACCCCGATAATCTTTATTGTGGCGGGCGCACCTTCTATTTTTAGTAGGCTATAAAGGTTTACCATTCTGCTTAACACTAACTGGAACCTTCGTCTACAAGTATGAAACAGTTTCAACAAAACATTTTTTTCTGATTACCTGTAAACCTCTGTCCAGCTATAAAGTGTGTGACGCATGAGGCTAAAATTTTAACTGTGGTGTATCTATATTGTTGAAATCTTTGAGGATTGATTTCATCATTGTTCATGTTTAAAATGCATTTTATTTCAGTTGTGCGACAACAAAATATGAGTGAAAAAGGCCAGAAGATTTTTACGAAAAGCATTTCATTTTAATTGGGCAACATTTAATGGATTCTATATATTGAGCAACCTGAATCATTTTTTTCGTATTATTAGAATCATATCGCTTGGTAGATCCGTGTCTCTTTCAAGGTACTTCGCTTCCTGCATTTTTTTTAATCGAACTTTTTGATTGTTACATTCTTCACGAAGGACAACTCTCTTTCTCTTGCTTTTCTCTTTTCTCCCAGTTAATTGTCTGTCTGTCTGTAATTGTGTCCGTCTCTCTCTCTGTCTCTATTTGACTGTCTATCTATCTTTCTCTCTATATATCTCTCTATCTATATATCTATCAATCTATCTATAGTGTAATCCATATTGCGCATCTTTGAAACAAATACATCTCGTTAAGGTATTATACTTTTTTTCTTTTCAAAATTTATAGAGGATTAAGACTTCAACAACATATTCGTATTGTTAATCCAGATTTTTTCCCATTTTCACTGGACTTAGGTGTCCGTGTATGCTAAGAAAGGCAACTCGTCTAGACCTGAAGTCCCATCTCCCCACCCTTTACTCCCTGTCCACTTTCTGACACGGTCGATAAAGCTGCGAGATTTGTACTAGACAGATAGTCCGAGACTAAAGACGTTGATTAGTTCAATCACGTCAGTGAAGATACCTCGGCTCTCTAGGACTGGATTCTGGATGTAAACTGCTGGTCGGTGTGGTTTAGAGGCCTTAACTTCTGTCAGAGTTGACTAGAGACCACAGCACATGTTATGAAGACCCCTTTTTAAGGCCAAAACTTTCTTTTTACACGCATGGTGAAAAAAGAAAGGTGAAATTGCTTCATTTCGATTGCTTCATAAATATGCTTTGAATTATTTTTTTTAGTTTTATTAAGAATGATATTCATACAAATGGAATTGTAAGTGAAAAGTAATAAAATATATTGATAATGTTGATAATAAAGTTATCATTTAAATCAAGTCTGTTATACCTGAAAATTTGAGAGTTAGAATGATATTAGACGGACAGACCAATATTATTAAAAACATGACGTTTAAACCCAATGATACATTGCACAAAAGAGTTCAACTCTAACTTGCGGCGGGAGAGACCGCTTTTGTTTTAGTTTCTTAACCAACATTTTACTCATTGTCATAAAACAATCATTATAACCGAAACATTTTGTAACCGATTACATGAAAGCAAAAACTCTTAAGCTTCAAGTCAATTGTTTTTCTTTTTCAAATTCATTTACCAATATTTTACTATAAAGTTTTCCCAGTTTGTTAAACCATGGCGAGAAAGAGTCCATCCTTCGATGGTCTCATGTCCCAGACCGACTTGTTGAAGACTGCACAGTTCATCACGACTGCACCCATCAATATGAAGAGTTGACGGTAGGCACAAAAGAAAAAGAAGAAGAAGAAGAAGTAAAAAAGAAGAAGAAGATGATGATGATGATGATGATGATGATGATGATGATGATGATGATGATGATGATGATGATGGTGATGATGATGATGATGATGATGATGGTGTAGACTTTCGCCAGTTAGGACTACCTACTGAAGCCACAAACTTTTCCCACCCAACGTTGTCTTCCACTAGAGGTCGCAGTTCAATTGAGTTTTCTACTTCTGAATCCCTTAGTAACTTGTCCACGCAAGTAGTTTTCTGTGATCCCCTATTTCTTGTTCCACCAAGGGACTGCCAAAGCCCAATCTTGATTGCTACTTTCCCAGGACGTCTGATGCAATGTCCAGAGAGTCTCAATCTTCGCTGCTGTATTTTCTTTGTCACTTGATGCATATCTCCATAGAGTTCTACGTTGGTCAGGTGGTCTTTGTAACTGACGCTGAAGGCCATTGTGAGCATGCCCGGAAAGCGTCCATTCTGTTATTTTATCAGTGAATTGGTGAGCATCCCTTTTTCTGCACCATAAAGGAAAGCTGATTCGATTGTAGCAAGAAATAACCTTTCAGTTTCCTGCTAAACTGAGTCCTCCATAATCATAAAACGAAGCACAAGAAGAAGAGCCCGAAGTAAGTATCACAATATTCTTCTCATCATCCAAAGTTTAACACGTTCTCAAGTCACAGATGACGAAATTAACTGTATTAAAAAGTACTCGCTTGATATTTAAGAACGGAAAGAAGTTGAAGGAAAAAGCATTATTTTCAATAACTTGGTGCCAAATGGAGTTTACATGCAGGACCTCCTTGACTATAGAGGAGAGCATGCTCAGATATCTTGTTGAAATATACAGTGCTGTGATTACTGTAAGATATGTTTAATAAATTTCAAAGTAAGACCCAACCAACTAAAACCTGATGCAAGTCACTCAGACTCTTTTTGAACCAGAGCCCAGGCCCGTAAACAAAAAATTATTATAATATAAAACCAGTTTTGTTAGCTCTCAACAGAATCAACTTACATTAAAGCATGGGGTATATAAATCTCAGAATTTGAAAGGCATGAAGAACTTACACCACTAGAAAACGTATATTCATATCTTTGTAAAAAACTGGTTTGTGCCTTATATACTTTGGTCACTTTATAATTTGGATCAAAGGCGTATTTTGTAATCTGAATTGTAACTTCATAATGCGGACACGTCAAACCAAGGCATTGTGAAACTGAAAGACGTTATGATAGCGGGCTGTAGAGGATTTTTCTTGTATGTTAAAAGATCATAGTATATGCTTCAATATTTATGGTCTAAAACTCACGAAATCCCTTAAGTTCGATGTGTTTCTATGCGCTTTATTTCCCAGTTTTCTTAGCGCTTAATTCGTTGAGGCATCCTCTCCCGCTACATAATAAACAATCTTTGTAATCTCCTACATTTCCTGTTACTCCATGTAGTCACTCAGAAATTTGCTTTATACTGCACTAACACTTTCAGGCTGTTAAAGACAGTGATCGGCGGATAACGATCTATCTTGGTGATTTAGACACTCCCTCACACAAAGTGCGTGTATAAATAACTCCTCTGAACAAAAAAATTTTGACGGAGTTTCCAAGAGTTTGTAAGTTATAACTGAAATTCCAAGTGGTTCGGCCCACGCAGACGATACATGTAATTAATAGCCCATGTTGCGTTCACCCCTATACCCTGTTTTTGATAAAACTGAAGAGGTTGTTTTACTTTCATCTTTCAACGTTTTAAGCTTTGATTAATGTCTATCCTTTATCGCCAAAAATTAGTTCCAATGCTTCGTTCTTCTCTTTGTCATCGTAAATAACGCCTACCCGAAACTGGTGAAGTTTAAATGTTGAAATCTAAAAGCTCTAAAAGCATAGAAGCGACGCGTGATTTATTTAAGAACGCCGCCACTTTATGTTACAATTGTGTATGATAATTTTTTTAGGCAGAATTTTTTTTTTCAAGTTGCTTAAGCTCGTTCTTATTATAACCTTTGAACGATGGCTGTAAACAGTTAGCTTTCAACAAAGATTTATGAAATCAACGACATCTTTAAGCTAAGTGCCTCGTCGCACCTCCATTAATATTTGCTAAACCTTTTATCTGTATTATTGTCCCCCATACAAACATATTAGGTCGTAAGAGGGGAAATGCGCAACTACTTGCAGTATTCCCCAAATTTCAATTTTAACTTCAAATTTTAAATATTTATTGAACGCTGCTTGTTACATTGGAGATCTAGATCAGGTAAGTGTTACTTCAAAACCTAAAAGAAATAGTCTCATTTGCGCTAAAACACGACGTAACAAAAGCGATGCATGTAGAAACTGACCTAGTACTTGAAACTTTAAATGATTTTTATGTGAGTTGTGTTAAAATTTTGTAGCGGAGGCAGCCACTGCGCAATCAATTGAATCAAGGATTTTAGTTCTCTGAAATTACCAGTCGGAAGAAATAGGCTTTAGGTGGAAATTCCTGAAATATCTGATTCCAATTCGACAAGAAAAAATATCGTTTCCAATGTGATACATGTATTATAGTCTTTACCAAACTTTAAATGCAAACAATATAGTAACTTAAGCTAAAATTGCCGGACGGTGCCACTTGTAAGACAAACCGAGGTGAGAATTATATTGACTAACTAGTTCATACAAAAGCGTTCTATATATTCATTGTGTATTTTGTGTTTGGTAACACTATATGTTCTAACCTTAATGTTTCGCTGTAAACGATTTGAAAGCCTAATCTCACTATAACTTATCTTATCTTTTAAAAAAAGCCTGAAAAGGACCTGAGTGCATTCCTTCTAAAAAGGTGTGTAAAAATTAATGTTAGAGGTTTGATCCAAATTGCTCTAACTGGTAAGATCGTGTGATGCCAGTATACCACCACTAGGCTGCTCGTGAATTTTAGTATTTTTTTCATGAAAAAAGGATGAATAAAGGAGAACGTTAAAAATCAAATTCTGGATGGTGATTGGAGTATGGAGAAAAATTTATGAGCATAAAGAGCTAATTAAAATCGTAAAAAACTAAGTTTGTAACACATTTACTTAAAAAAACACAGTAAAATTTCATATTTTTTTATGTTATTCTGAAACATTGCATATCACAATGAATTGTTTCATTCCTTTTATATTGCTCAACATAATAGCCATCTGAAGATTTAACCAGCTTTTAAGGACATGACTTGAAGGTTTAATTTTTAAAGGTTGCATTTTTTACACACAATTTTTATTAGTGTGTTGATTAAATTCTTATTCATCCTAATTATAATTATGTGTTTATTTATTTAAATAAGTTCAAACTAGTGGTCAGTCATAGGTCGAAATATTTAATAAATTTTGAGATTTTATTGGCTATTTCAAAAGCAGCTTACATAGTGGCGCGATTTGTTTGGTACAATTTTAAACCCTAATAACGCAGGTTGTCAAATTTTCGCTATCCACTCAACTCTACTGCGACTCCTGTTCAATTTACTAACGCAGTTTGTGCAGCATAAAAGTTTTATTCTCCTCATATATTACTCTTTTAAGTCTTTTCTCCAATGTGTGAAAGACAGGAAGCGGTGCATAATTTTTTAACTTGTATAGAAGATGCGGTGATAATAAACTAAAAACTACGGGCTACAAAAAGCTTGTATTATTTAAATTATTACATTTTTGTAGTCATATCTTCCTATCAAAAACAAAAGTTGGAGCCGTGGCGTGGATATCTTTTTATTTAAAAAAAACACAGGAGCGATGAAGAGGGCAATTGACATAATGTCTCTTTCTTTTTCCTCTTTTAACTTAAAAATAGATTTATAAGCAGATACTAGATAGATAGCTAGATAAATAGTTAGGTTAGGTTGTTTGAATTTTAACGTCTCTTTTCAATACAAGGTTATATCGTAAACGGCGCTTGGGACAAATGAAAGCGTGCTGCCACACTGCGATGTAAGGAGCGCTTGCATACACCACACCCAGTTACATTATCCTGACACCGGGCCGACCAGACTTTGCACTAAATCCATAATGCTAGACACTAGGCGGATCAGCTATTAATACCAATTTTAAAGTTCTTGGTTTGACTCGGACCCACACCTCCCGATCTCTGAGCGAGTGTTTTACAGCTAAGCTATTGAGCCGGTAGTATAGATAGATAGAGAAATAGGTTGATAGATAGATAAATAGATAGATAGATAGATCGATAGGTTGATAGATAGATAGATAGATAGATAGGTAGATAGATAGATAGATAGATAGATAGATAGATAGGTAGATAGATAGATAGGTTGATAGATAGATAGGTTGATAGATAGATAGATACATAGGTAGATAGATAGATAGATAGATAGATAGGTAGATACATAGATAGATAGATAGGTAGATAGATAGACAGATACAAAGATATTTACGTAAGAATATAGTATGACCCCCGCCACCTTCTACTTGTACGCATGTGCGCACCGAAACAACACAACAGGAAGCAGAAGAGAGAGATTCGTTCGAAGTGTGTCCTTAACGGGGCATGAAACAACGCGGTCGCGACAAAAAATGTAAGCTGAATATAAATTTCCAACATGGACATGCAGAGAGAAAGGTAGACAGATATAGACAGATAGATAGATAGGTAAAATGATAGATAGATAGATATAATTATAGATAGATATATAGATAGATAGATAGATAGATAGATAGATGTATAGATAGATATATATGAAAATAGATAAACAAATAACTAGATAGATATTGTAGGTTTTGGGATGAAAAAACACAATAAGTACAGTGGTCAAATTAGGATACTTGTATATTATTATAGTCATCAAAACTTTAGGCACTGCCATGACTTTTGAGTTTCATCAAGAGCTGGCTAGTTGGCCTTTGTTTTCGTTCACCAACAGGAACTTCCCCTTATGCACACAATGTATAAAAACAACTTCCATTCATTAGTCAAGGGAATTTCGTTTTCTAAAAACCACGAAATGTGCTTCAAGGCATAACCAGCAAGTTTTGCACTTGTTATTTTTTCACATTCGGTCTGCTCTTCTATGTTTTTGTCTTTGATATTTACATAATTATAGGACGTAACATAACGTTGTGTCTCCCGTCCTGTTTTTTTTTTTTTTTTTGGTTTTCTCCGGCATCCCAGCAACGCTTCAGTTTCATTCCCACCTGCCCCCGTCTCAAGACAAAAATCGTAGAATACAAGGCACGGCGTGAACAGAAGTTTAGGTAATTATGACATTTGGTAGATAGATAGATAGATAGATAGATAATAGATTGATAGATAGCTGTGTAGACATGTTACGTAAGAATCTAATATTTATACAATAGAAGAAAGTGCTCCTTAATGGGGCACAAAACAGCATTGTAACGACGAAATGTTAGTTACATCTAGATTTCACATAATAAAGATAAGTAGATACATAGATAAAAAAGTAAATAGATAGGTAGGTATTTCTTTAAATGTGTGCATGCTTCAGATAATACATTTTAATTCAAAGTCGGAAATCAAAACGCTAAAAAAGATACAGAGAGAAACGCAAAAAGATGTGAAAGATGAGGACCTCCTATAATGTTACATTCCCCTCCCCTCTCCCTTTTTTTTTACCATTCATCCCAGTAGTGCTCAAGTTTCATTCTCACCTGCCCTTGTCTGGAGACCTGGGCAAGGGTCCCCCTCCGCCCCTATCATGTATGAGAATTCCGTTGCCGCTTGCCTGTTACGGGGCTGGCGTTGTCGATGTCTGTCTGCTCTCTCTCTCCCTGATTCTCTGAGAGCCAGGCAGCGAGTGCGTCGCTTTTTTCTGGCCGCGTCCAACCGTTTCGCTTCAGTCCTCTGCAACGGCCGATGATCCGTTCGCTGTTAGATCTTGTCTAGCTAGAGAGACTGAACTCTAATCTTCTGCTGGAACTTTCTGTTTTTGTGTGTGCGACACCATAACATACCATTCGCCAGACTGTTTGGATATTTCACAAATTTCACTATCTCCGCAGGTATGTCTTTATTACATAATATTATGAAACTTACCTTAATATTAATATATACCAATACAAAAAAAACTTATAATACGTGTCTCGATTGTCTGATTAGGCCTATTCAATGGTCATAATGGCCTTGATGTCATCACACGCAAATCAATGTTTTTGTTTTTTTTTGCTCTGCACCTATGAAAAGTTCAATAGACCTATAGGCTTAATATATTTTAGAGTAAAGAAAATAGATCCAGATGTAAAGAACACACGGCATTAAAAAAAAACCAAACTCATAGGGCATTTCTGAAACAGTCCGTAGATCTAGAAATATATAATCGTAGAACTTTACACAATCTGTGTCTGTTTATTTATTTTTTTTTTGTTTTTGTTAAATTGCAATGTCTTTTTTTTTGCCACGCCCTCAATATAATGTTTGGTCATATAGGCAATTATTTATCTCGTCTGATCAAGTTTCAAGAGAATAAGCTTAGAACTATACAATAAGTTTCAACAAAAACTGTTCATTTCTGAGTTCAATTCTTCAAAAAAAAGTTTAAAAAATTTTTAGACCTTAAAAACCTTTAAAAACCCCCCAAAAATTAATGAATTAAATAACAAGTTAGGAAAAAAAATTGAGACTTTTATTTATTTTTTTGCTGGGAACGCAGCTTCCTGGTGTCAGAACAGGAGTAAGTGTAATTATTTAAAGTTTAGGTCAACTTTTTTCGTGCATTTGCACGCAGGATCGGTGTTGCATTCAATAAAAATTAACGTTTGTCTAAGAAAAAAAAAGTCGAAATATTGTAATGTCGATTTCATTGTAATTTTACAATAC
>BMAT01011277.1:172062-185047 GCA_019649035.1 Elysia marginata
TAGAGAGAGTGACGGAAAACGAGAACCAATGCGGAAGAAGGATCAGTTGGGGTAAGAAAAAATGAGCAAAACATTTTTGTTTTGTTTTTTTCTGACTAGCGCAGCAACTCAGTTTATGAAACAGCAATGTTTTTGTGAAATCAGATTAAGGTATGGTTTATAATACAAGAACCTGAGTCTGCGCCAGGAACTGATAGAAAACTGTAGCGACAAAAATTCTTCACAACACTTCGAGAGAATTTCACTCTGTCCTCATCGTGCCATTATTTATTCCGTATGAGTGACGCTATCAGTATCGTTCTAGGGATTTTTTTTTCTGTATAAATAAGACACGATGAAATCAAACAAAGTTGATGCGCTGATATACGCATCCAAACGAAAATTGTTTTTGAACTTTAAGTATTTCTTTCTTGTCTAAATTTTCAAACGAAGACGTTTGTAAAACAAAGGTTATCGGCTTTACTAAAAAGATATTGATTGCTTGTTATCTTGTAATCTTCTGATCATTTTTTTTATTTTTCACAATTAATCCTTAAAATAGCGCAGGAAGTGAAATGCGCACCTTTAGACTTGTTTTGGTTTGGTTTGGTACACTAGGAAAGTAAATGTATTGACCTGACAGATGCTAAGAGTCGATGAGGATAACTGTATCTTGTAGTTTAGTTGTTTAAAAAAAAAAGGAAACATTATCAGATTAAAAAACTACGAGGTAGTAAAAAACTCGCCGTGTTTTCGTTTGTTTTTGCTGCCTCATCCGAAATTTTTACACAGGAATATTTAAAAGAAAAATATTCTGTTCCATGAAACCCAGAACTCTATGGTATAAATTACTTTCTTCATAAAATAAAAATGTTGCCACATTTTTAACCAGTCCTTAACCACTAATTATAGTCATACGATTTGGTGAGGGCCGCCATTTTCTAGTTTGCCGGCATTATAAAAGGGCATCAAAGTTTTAACTTTTAATCCTCCTGGTGTCCTAATTCAAGGTTTTTGCCTATGGAGAAAAAAATCCAATAGATTGAAAAATGGCTAGGCTCGATCCAGCAAAGGCTAGAGTCAGTGGTTTAAGTTGAATCAAATCAAGGTAGTTCATCGAACAGGGACAAAAACAACAGTCGAGTTCACTTTATTTTCATGTTAGATACCCTCGCTCTCTAGCTGAAATTCTTGGCCTTCGTTAAAGCGGAGAAATATTTGGTACAATAACCAATTATTTTTCTTGTTCTACCTTTCCTGTATACATGATATATAAGTGTGTACTGTTTCCGACAAGCGAGAAGCTAGATGTAGTCACTGTTGAGGTATTTATAACATTTGCAACAGTCTTTCCGCTCCTCCAGCCGTGAATTGACATAAAGATAAACTGGGTAACAATTATTACTGAGGTAAATAGAGCGTTTCGGCCTCAGAACAATGGCAAGAATGGCATCAATCACAGCCAGACGAGAGCAACACAGATCTATCTCGTGTTGTTCATGCAAGGATTGAGAAGGATAGAACCTTGTTGTTCTGGGTCATGTCGGTTTTCGTATTGTCAAAAGTTGACTTTCCGCTACAAGAACATTTTGTTTTTAGGTTGTGCCGCGCGCTGCTCTTTTTTTCCCTGGCTGTATTAATTTTGTGAGATGGAAGTAGCGGCTTTTACTGGAGATGCAGGTTCGAACCCCAAAATCTTCGGTTTTAAAATTGTCTGTTTTTTCTTGTTTGTTTGGTTTTTTTTTTTTTCCTTTGGCTATCTTCTTTTCGTCAGATATAAGTTTGAGACCGTGTTTTCTGTTCTTTGCTTTATTATTATTTTCTTTTTCTCTATTATTTTGTTTACTTGCTATAGTTATAGGATTAGTGCGAAGCGTGGTTTTCTAATACGTCAAAACTACCTTTTTGAAAATCAAATAAAAAAAAAACTCTTCTAGATAAAGTCTTTAAATATTGTCGTTTATGTACGAACTTAAAGTACCATTTCTAAAACTCTCATTTTGTGAACTAGTCTTAAAATACATGTAGGATAGTCTTTTCCACTAAGATATCGCCTACAAACTCCTATTAAGATAGCTAGGGCTCGCAGAGCACAAAAAAACGCTTTTGAAACAAGCTTCACCGCGATCAACCGTGAAAGAGGCGAATAAAATAGTTTTCACAGTTATAACTGCTAACATCTAATTGCAATTTTATTCCTATAGTAGCGACGTTTTCAGAATTTGTGAATAGAGACCTTTAGCACACGCACCGTGTCTCACTACGCGTACGTGAAAATCGTGAAAGCAGATTGAGAAACTATAAAAATAATGAAACCAGTTTCTAAAAATAGACCCACAGACGTTAGCGTCATACTCACGCGTACGGTTGCTGCTTAAAGTCTGTAGTATTCTTTATCTACCTCCAGCTATTGTGATATTACATTTGTCTCTAAATTGTCCCTTTTTCAACGCAGTATATATTTTCTCCTCTTCTTTTTCAAAACTCTCATAACTATAATGTATAATACAAGAACAAAAAGTAGTAAGTTCTCGTTATAAAATAATTAAGTATCACTTCTTGGTATACTACAAGTAATGAATCAACGCAAGAGTGCAGGACATAAACATTGGCCTGGGAGTTCTTAGATCAAAGAAAAGTAAATATTATAGTACCTCCTAAACAAGACTTCATTACCATGTTCCTCGCAAACTCAAACTTATTTTCAAATGTCATAAAATGTTATGAATTATAGAAAGCTATCTTAACCAACAATTGTGTTGGTTATTTTAAAGCAGGAAAAGTTGTTATAAAATTAACTATTATTCTTTCATTAATATACTAGATTGATATTCAATTACAAAATTAGTTCACTTAATGCAAAATAACTGAGATGCTTGTTGATTGTAAAATATTGTTTTTAAATAAGTGTTTTAATATCGAATAGTACTACAGTGTAGACTATTACCTGTTGTTATAGTATTTGCAATTTTTTTCTCTTTTAACAGATTCTATACTTATCCCTACCTCCCTCCCTTCTCTCTTTCTTTCTTCTCCTTTGTTTTTTATCTTTACCCTGGTTTTTTTTTCTCTTTCTTTTTGCATTATTTTTTCTAAACTTGATTTGTTGTTTTTTTGGAAAACAATTTAATAAAAATTAACACCTATCATTTTCCCGAAATTGGCCGAGAGAAAATGAATACCGGTTTACGACTTGGATTCTCTCGACTATCTAAGATCGTAAATCAAAGACTGGAAACAAAGAACCTTTAAGTCTTAACCTAGCATGACGAACCGGTGGAAAGTTTGCGGGTGTTTCTGTCTGGGGTTGTCCGTGTCCTCATAAAAACATAATCAGCTGGACATCCCGGAGACCTGGTTTGCGATGACACGTAACATCAGCTGGCCGAGACGAGATAGAGAGACAGACTGAGACAGAGGACGAGAAAATTTGTTGAGATGAATAAACAAGGGGAGAGCAAAATAAAAAAATATGGCAACAAAAAAGAGAGCTAGGAAAGAGAGAGAGAGAGAGAGAGAGAGAGAGACAGAGACAGAGAGAGAGAGAGAGGGAGGGAGAGAGAAAGACAGTACAGGCATATACAAAAACAGACAGACAGACAGAGGCAGAGACAGAGAGAGACACAGAGAGACTTAAGGATGAAAAGACAAAATGACGGTTTGAGAGAAACAGAAACTGAGTCGAGAGGGAAGGGGAGGAGGGGGGGGGGTAATACGATTTTACTTCTCTGTGAATCTACTACACAGTAGTATTTAAGGGCTATGTTTTGGGTTTTGCGCCACTATTTGTCAAGTTCGGAGGCATGTTGTTGTGGTCTGTCTGGGACAATCTGCATGTATATCATTGGTGAAGTAGAGACGATGGCCAGACCAGGGGGACATAAAACCTGGAAACTGTCGCGTGTCTCGGGATCACGACCTATCATAGTCCGTTAGCTTTATGCTTGTCACGGTCTGGGAGGGAGCGAGAGAGAGAGATTGAATGAAAGAAAGAGCAAAACTGAATGCAGACAGGTCAACTTATTATTATGAACAAAACGAAAGAGAGTCGTTAGATTAAGGACGAGCAACAACAGACTGGCAGAGAGAATTATACTGGCCAGAAGAGATAAAAACTGCAATTAAAATTGTTAAAAGTTTAATTTAAAACAATAACGACAGATAGAAACAATCAGACAAGAACAAAAAAAAAGACATCGCAAAAAAGGCGAAGGTTAAAAACATGCGTGTAGGCAGGTACGGTTTGTTTTTTTTTAACTAAAGAGAGTTATGTAATAAACACGGCGGTAATCCAGACTCGTTATCAAATTATCAACAATCAAACGGACTTTTTAACCTTGGCGGGTTGAAAAAATTACCTTTGATCTTAGTTTGGACTCGCACCTGCAAATCACTTTGTTGTTTGATAGCAGATTAAAAAAACACAATAATTATGAATAGACTGAGGTTTGAACAAGCATTTTGTTGGAAGCCCTGGAAGCTATTCCTTTCTCTTCCTCTCCACCGGCTACAGTGATATCATATTTCTCTGTGTGTTTACATAGATTGATAGAGAAGTCTTGAAAACGAAGGCGCATTTCATTCATCATGTGTTATCGTTTATTTGCTTCTCTTCAATGTGTGCAACTGCGAGGGATAACAATTTAGCCTGGGGAGCTAGAGGCCGATGCAAGACAATGCGAGGCTATACATACAGTGGTTTTTATTATTATTATAATTGCCAGATATCTTTAACGTTATGGTTATCTTTCTCTCTGATGTTCTGTGTTTTCTCTTTAACTTCTTTCGATAATTCTTTGTTTTCCTCTGCCCATTTAATTTCTTCATCTCTTGGTTTAAACTATCTGGTTTTTTTTCCTTAAATTTTATTTTTCTATTTCTCTCTCTTCTTTTCTTTTTCTCTCCTTTTGTTCTACTTTTTGTTGTCTTTCCATGTTTCTCTCTATCAATTTATTGTCTTAAAATTTTATTTCACTTTGTTTTCATTTCCTTAGCTTTCCTTCTTTATATTTTCTCTGTTTCCTCTACTTAGTTTTAATTATGAAGAAAACACTGCAGCCTTTGTGCACTCAGCATTCCGTGTGTTAGTAGAGTTAAAGAGCTTACGAGATGTTAAACCTTTTAGCTTTTAACTAAAGCAAAAGATGCCTTCTAGCTCTTCTGAATGGGAAATGATAAAGTACACCAATGAACAAAACAAATCAAATCCAAGACTGATAACTCATCGATTGATGAAACGTCCAAGGTTCTAATAATATAGAACAGTAAATGGAAAAAGGAGAGACAACTAGAAGAATAAGCTCAGCTGACGTCTCTTGAAGTTATAGTTTATAGAGCGTGCACTAAAAACTCCATGTAGCATTGGCTACTTTCAACTACAGAGTCTTGTGTTTGTTTTCTCATATGGCGACTAAAGTTAATTATTAAAAAGTTGAAGCAAACTAATTTAAGAAAAAAATTGTTTTATCAGAGCTTTATGTAATTTTATCTTGAGTAGGTTTTAAAGCACATGAGCTATATCTTTCTAGAGGTTGGGGGTTGGAAAAGAAGCAATAAGTTATTTTTTTAACCTAAAGTTGCGAATTTGTCTAGATGGAACTATAGAAGTTTTGTATCTGTAGCTGAGACGCTGACTTTTTTTTTCATCTTCTTGTTTGCGGTTGCTTGTGGTATCAAACTGTTACTCCAGCCTCGGCGATGGAGGATGTCGTTTTCCCGGTCCCAACTCATGAACGGGTCCGTAACGCTTGGTCCTCATGTCCACAGACTATCTTTAGCACATATTCAGTTGTTTCTGCTGACTCTCCATATGAGCTGAGATTTGTCTCTCCGACTTTAAAACCTCGATTCGTGTGATGTCTCCATCAGTTATGTCCAGTCCTGAGTCTGAAAATAGTTGTTTGGCTGCTCTTCTTTAGTTGGTGTCTACCGTCTTGACTATAAACTCTACTTTCTCAAATGGTTTCCTAGTTTTCACATTTAGATCTAATTGCATGTAATTGTCGTGTTTTCTAAGGCTTCCCAGGGTTTTACCTGTTTTGGTTGCCAAAATTAGATTATAGGGACAAACAAACTATCCGTCTAGAGGCGAATTAGCTTCTAATAAATCAATCTGTATTTTCATACAGTTTCAGGTGTTGCCCGTGGTAAAGTTGTTTACAGGATAATCACTTATTACACGATTAAACCTACCTATCAACGAGTCTTTCATTTCCCTACCCTTTCTTACTCTCTCTGATCCCTTTAGGGACAAAAAAACTATCCGTCTAGAGGTGAAGTAGCTGTTAATCAATGTTTCTGTATTTTCATACATTTTCAGGTGTTACCCGCGCTAAAGTAGGTTGTTCACAGAATAATCAGTTAATCCACGATTAAATTCACCCAGCAATCGAGTCATTCATCCCCCTATTGCCCTCTTCTCATCCACTCAGAGCTCTCTACCGGCGTGCTAACCGGCCGTGGACGACCACCAGGAACTGCTCTAAGTCGTCAGGCCTTGCCGCCAGGCAGCTGAGACTGTGCCGGGACAACCTGGAGCTCATGCCCACTGTGGTCCACTCGGCCCTGGTCGGGATGGAGACCTGCCAGAACCAGTTCAAGGACAGGAGGTGGAACTGTAGCTCAGTCCTGGGCGTGCCCAACCTAAACAACGATCTCATCAGAGGTGAGTGAGGCTAACTTTACTTCTTGTATTGAGTCATGTTTTTTTTTTAGAATTGTGACAGCTGTAACCTTGGATTTGGGTTAAAGATAGTACCGGGATCAGCATCGATACCAGGGTCGTTACTTCCGATACTTCTGTCAACCTCAGAGCATCGCGTACTTCGAAGTCTCGAAGAAAAGCGATTGGTCCAGCAGTTGTTTTCATCAAGTTGAAAGATGTCTTGATAAGCTTTGGTGCGCGGCGCTAACATACCCTGAGTCAGTAACTGGGGCAGGAGAGTGAGGGTACATTATTTTGACATGAACCGGGCACCGAGCTCAGCCAAGTTGATGAGGTGGCTTGTATCGCTCCACCTAAGGTGAATTACAGTAAAATCCATAGAAATACAAACCGTAGTTAAATGTCAATATCCAACCAGCTAAATTTGAGTGACTAGATAATTATACTGGGTGAAGACACCGCCTGGTTTTTAATGACAAATTGTGTGCTCTCCTTTGCTAACTGCTATCAGCTTGGAAGAGCTTACATAGAAAGCGAGAATGGTGTGTGCTTTCCGCTAGTCTATCTGAGTGCACCTCTTTGATGAAAAGCTTGGGATAATGTGACAGGTAGTAACAGGTAGGTCATGTGATAAAGATTAAAAAAGAAAGCACAGTTCGTTTAAAAGTGTCGAAAGGCGAAGAGTAAGAAAGAAGAAGAGAGAGAGAGAAAAAGGAATGGATGATGGTGGTGATGATGATGGTGATGATGATGATGATGATGATGATGATGATGATGATGATGATGATAATTAGAATGATGATGCTGATGATCTTAACGGTGATGATTACGATTATAATAATGAAATTTAGGCGACAGAGAGGGGATTGAAATAGGGCGAAATGAATGTCGCTGTTACAAGATGGAGAGAGAGTAAAAGCTTGTGAATAAGAGATCTTTAGATAATCTCTTAAGCTAATTTGATAAGAAAAGATAGGGAATAAATAGGACGAGGACAAATTTAGATGTGTTACGATATGTGAGAATGCGTGCCTTAGTAGACAAGTATAAACAGACGAAAATTGGGTTGAGAAAAGAGCAAATTATGAAAACTATGTTTCTAGTGCAAAATCACCACTATTTATTTTTTGTATCTGGCCATCTAAGTGTTATTATTAAAAAAATGGTTGAGGGAGTAGAGATAACGAGCTGAGACCTTCAGGTCATTTGTTGAAATCTTTTCTCTTTATTTATCAATGGTCATACAAAGGCGTCCATCAACAACAGAAAAAAGGGAAAAGAAAAAAAAGGACGGAGAGAGATCGAAAGGTTAAGAGAGAAAGAGACTAAAAGACATTCTGAAAGATACAATGTTGATATAATGACATACAGACAGTGAAAGAATGAAAATGGGATCCAAAGAAAGAGAAAGGCCAAAATGATTGATGTGATATTGTTGGGAGGGCGGGTAGACAGACAGCCACGCTGACAGACTATGAGACATACCAGTAGGTAGTAGAGTAAATTGAGAGAGAGAGTAAATAAAAGGAGACAGGAAGAGGTTAAACAAAAGAGAATAACATAGAAAGTAAAGAGCGTGCCAGACAAAGAGGCTCACACAAAAATATGGGAGAGGAGGGGTAAAGAGAGAGAGAGAGAGAGAAGGAGAGCGAGAGAGAGAAGGAGAGAGAGAGAGAGAGAGAGAGAGAGAGAGAGAGAGAGAGAAAGAGATAGAGATTAGGGAGGGTGAAAGAGAGACACAGTAACTGACAAAGTATCATTACTTTAAAAAGTATACAAATCTTCTAAGCGATGCCAAAGCTCAAACTCTTTTACCTTTCACTCTGTAAGCCTAGTGTGTTTTAGAAACGCGCCTTGTTGTCATCGTGCAAAATGCCAGGAAGACAATTAAGATTCTTCTAGAAATATTTCGCCCTCATTTTACATTCATGCTCTTGTTAAGTAAAGTCTTCGCTCTCATGAGGAATATCGCAAAGCGTTGTCCTAGTGGGTGTAGGGCTGATGAGCTGAGTGGAGAAAAAAACTTGTAGGATTACTTTTTCAGAGTTGCTTTATTTTAAAGGTTTTCTAGAGCTGGTTTGATTTAGAGGTTTCCTAGATTTGGTTTGTTTTAGAGTTTTTTTAGAGCTGCGGGCGCGCTGGTAGGATCAAGAAGTTCTAAGAAGAGGCTAAGAGGAATAGGGAAGTGCTCCCTCGCGACTCTTGGAGCAGAGGGTTTAGTAAAGTTCTATTAATTCTACTCAAAACATGCCTACGTTTTAAGAACTTAAAATTATTCAAAGATTTTTTTACCACGCATAGGTTTTAAGAGGTATAATTTGTTCAAATGTCAATGTATTGTACCATATAGCACGAACTAACAAAAGACCTTATCTAATCATTTAATCAAACCGGGTCACAAAAAATAGAAAACACAGGGAAAAAAGACGAGAGTCAGAGAAACAGGTTATGAATAAAAATAAGGAATCGGAAACTTAGTAACCGGTAGTGACTAGCTTCAAAACTTTATGGCCGATGGGTTGAACATCCACAATAGACAAATTTTGCATGTCATTCTGTCCTTCTCCTTTCTTATTTGATTGTGAATAGAGATAACTCTTTTTAAGACATTCAGCGACGGTCACTCAGCCAGTCATGCACTACAATTATCGTGAATATAAGGAAAGTGGCAATACATGTATTATTACAACTGCAGACGTACTCAGTTGACCCCACAAAGCTTGGCGACTCTGGTCGTCTAGACATAAATAAAATAATTAATGCTCTTGACAGGAACAGTTCGGACTGTCCCTGCTTACCTCCCCCTTTGGGATTAAAGGATTAGCGCAGGGATTGTGCCATAACCTGGAGTCGAGGCGGGGGTTTGTGGATGGGGACGTAAGTGGGGATAATCTTTGACTTTTTTATGCTTCATTCCAAGGCTGGACTTTGCCGCTTTCTATCAACATCATTCTTTTGCCGAAACCGCCTCTCCCGATTTAAAAAAAAATTCACTTTTTCTCTTACCTTTGAAATTATAAAGCTTAGTTTAATATGTGTCTAAATTTAAATTTTCTATGTTCAGAAGTTCTGTTCAAGACAACACAAACTTCGACTTTTTGATTTTTGGCAAAATTGTCTATGCTTACGAAAGAGACCAAACATAATCTTAGTAGTCAAAGTCATCAAGTGTAAGGAGTTTCTTTTCCTTTTTTTTCTTTGGGTGTGTGGGGGGCGGGAGCGACAGGGATGAATAATTATACAACTTTTGAAAGTCCATACAATAAATTGCTTTACGAAAGGAAACTGTCTTCTGGGATTTTCAAAGTCAAGACAAAGCGGATGTCAGTCTCCAGGTGAAACAGCGATTGATTAGCATCCCCTTACTAAGAATCGTTTTTAAGGTTCGAATTTTATCCGTTGTTTTCTTTTTTTAAAGTTGTATAGCTGTATTTATACTCAACCTTGTCCTAAGTCTCTTGATATGCTGATTTAAGAAATATAAGGGCCTCTAAACCTCAATTAAAATTCGTCTGTATTTTGCAAGGTCATCTTCAGGTGTTATACGAGAAAGTCCACAAAGTATAAACGCAACTCAAAGAACAAAAAGCTGTCACCCATAGCCTTTCTCAACCTGGAACTTCCAGTTTTAAGACGGTTACAAGATAGTGTTTACCTGAAGCAAAAGGTTCAGATCTATCTCTACGAAGGATTGAATGTCGAAGTCAGAGGGAAAAAAGTACAGATTTGTACGGAGCCAGAGTAAAGATGGAAGATAATCAGACGAATAAGAATGTGTACACAGTCACCTCAAAAGACGTTACGTTCAAACACCCAGAGATGCGCAGACATGAATGACAAAGGGAGACAACTGCTTCGGGTGTCATTAGAGGCCTGGGCTTTACGTCGCTGGGGCATGTTTGGGTTATGAAAGGTCAGGCAGGTACGAGCCTACTCATCCGCAGACGACATCGCGATGTGACCAGAATTTTTTTTTACTTAGCTTTGCGGAAACTTTGTTAGCTTCTTAGGGTCTTTGTTAGCTGTTGTACGTCCACTAGGAGAAAATTGAACCCACCAAGGTCTATCCACATTGTTTGCCTGGCTGGGATGACAATGTTAAAAGCTGCGACTCTCACTGACTTTTGTTGCATGCTAGCAATTTTAATGATGCTTGGGGGACTTCATGGGTGGTAACAAATAGAAGGTGATGCTCTAAATTCCACTGCAGTCAGGTTTTCTTGTGATTGAAGTTGTAAATGTCAGTGTCACTTCAGCAATCACGGTAACTGTGCCAATTTTTTTTTTAAACCAACAAAATAGTCTTGTTTTTATCCTTCGTCTCAATGTTTTCTTATATTCAGTTATATTATTTTTTTTTTAATCGAGACAATTTCTAATAGTACTATTAGAAAAAACTAGTATCGATACACCACGATAACTATATATATGTCACTTTTACTCGTGTTACTTCTGCTGTAGGTGATGTAACACGATTTTCTCATCTCGTATCGGTCTTTGTTGGATATTATAGGATCAGCTTACAAAAAAAGGCAATGCATGCAGGTGTTTACAACTTAGCAATTTTTAATTTAAAATTTTATTAAGTTCATTACAAAAATGAGATTGTGAACTTTAGTGGGCTGTCTCATTACCATGAAGCATCGGCGTAATTCATTGATTTTGTCTAGTGCCGCTATTTCTTCATCTGAACACTTAGACTCAAAAGTATTTCTCTCTGTCTATCTGTCTGTCTGTCTCTCTCTCTCTGTCTCTCTCTCTATCTATCTATCTTTCTGTCTCACTCTCTGTCTACCCCCTTTATCTCTGTCTGTTTCACGTAAGTAAAATAATCTCTTTCACATTTTCTACCTCTGTCTTTCATCTCTCTCTTTCTCTCTGTCTCTGTTTCTGTCTGTCTGTTTGTCTGTTTGTCTATCTCTCTGTCTCTCTCTGTCTCTGTCTCTCTCTCTCTTTCTCTCTCTCTTTCTCTCTCTCTTCTCATTCTTTCATTCTTTCAGTATAGCTCTGCTTCACCAACCCTGTCTCTATCTTTATCTTTCTCTCCGCCCGTTCAGTTTGAAGGAGTCCTCCACTCCCCCACTCCACCACACTTTTTAGTTTGAACAGAAGAGAGACCAAAGTGTTTGCTGCACACAAACCTAGCCTAGTAAATTTGACTCCTGTTGCATTACAAGAGACTGATACAGACTGGCATGTCTTTATTTTACATCTAACGTCAATCTTTATTTTCAACAGCTTCTAATTATGTTTACTTAGCATGAACGGAGTATCATACTTGCAGTCGTTGAATAGACCTTTTGTGTCTCCTCGACTGTTCATATTATATGCAGGCTTTGGTTGAAATTATAGAGACATGAAGCTAATCTAAAGAAAGCGTAATGACGGAATATAAAGCATAATTTATTAAAGCATTAATATGCGCCAATTTAACGTGTTGATAGCACAGATCAAGCTAAATGTATGATAATAGACTGAATGAAGTGGACATCACTTGCATGACTTCATCAACTGATCACATGGAAGAAAATTAAAAGTAAAAGATTATCGATTTTTTCAATGAAAAAAAAAATTTTACTTATACCAAACCGACAAATTGTAATATAATAATTTCGGTTATAGGACAAATCGTACGAAAAATTGGCGAGAGAAACAGTTTGAGCAGTAACAGTAATTACAGTTGGACGAGATGCATCGAAATTAAGTTAGATTATATTTACACGATATGCTGGGGAAATAAGTGAAATTAGAGTTATACGATGGTGAGTGAAATTAACTGCAGTGTTAGCTATACGCATGTGGTCAAAATAACTGGAGCCAAAATCGCCTGACAAGCCTTGAAAATAAGTAGGTATTTTATTATGATTGGTGTGGTAGTTATACGGCATATCATGAAAATTAAATGGCGATACTTTTACGATTGGTTGCGAAAAAAAAATTTGGTTCTTTTTTTATACGACATGCCCTGAAAATTTCTAAAGATATCGTGATAAGGCATTATTACTGCGGATTTAAATCGAGTAGGGCTTATACGGCATACTCTAAAAATATGTATACGGCATGCCGTGCAAATAACGGTGCTTGATTTGGTAGCTAAGGCTTATTGCGTGTTGTGGAATGAGCAGGAAGAAACTGTTCTCAACGCTACTTTAAATAATGGGTTATCTATAACCTAGATTTGTGTGCTTTGTACTTGTAACTCAGAGACAAGTATAGATACAGTCTCCTCGTGACCTCCGGTTGACAACACATCTGGTCTTTGGTGAAAGGTTCCAGACAACAAGGAGTAGCGTCCCTTGGGTATAAAGGAAAGAAACAGAAAGGTCGCAACCTCCTTTAACA
>BMAT01011284.1:1889-13211 GCA_019649035.1 Elysia marginata
TACTACTACTACTAGTACTACTTCTACTACAACTACCACCACTACTACTACTACTACTACTACTACTACTACTACTACTACTACTACTACTACTACTACTACTACTACCATTGTTGGTGATCCATCTTGAACACCTCATTGAGCCAATCACTACCATGATAAATCAATCTCTTCTCTCTGGCATAGTGCCGGTCCCATTCAAACATGCTGTTGTTTTGCCTCTGCTTAAAAAGCCAAACTTATCCCCTGAAGAACTGAAAAAATTTTAGGCCTGTGTCAAATCTCCCATTTTTTTCCAGGATTTTAGAAAAAGTGGTACTTTTGCAATTGAAAGAACACTTATCAAAAAACAATCTTTTCGATAATTCTCAGTCTGGATATAGAGAATTTCGCAACACAGAAACTGCACTTCTAAAAGTTCAAAACTTTCTCATATGTGCTGTAGACAAGGGCCACACATCTATTCTTGCTCTGTTAGACCTAAGCGCAGCATTTGATACAATTGACCACAGTATTTTGCTGAAGAGATTGTCTAAAACGTTTGGACTATCAGGGGTTGTCTTAAAGTGGTTTTCGTCTTATGTCAGTGGACGTTCTTAGTTTATTGTGATAAACAACCATATTTCTTCTGTATTTGACCTTAACTACGGAGTTCCCCAAGGATCTGTGTTAGGACCTGTCCTGTACACCATGTATACAAAACCTTTAGGCGCACTTATTCAAAGTTTTGTTTTATGTTATCACATGTACGCTGATGACACCCAAGTGCATTTCTCCTCATGTCCAAAAAATCTCCTTACCTTAATACAAAAATTTGAAACTTGCATATCGCAGGTTAAGAATTGGATGATCGTTAATAAACTAAAAATGACTGAAGACAAGACAGAGCATCTAGCATGTAGCGTGGATAGGAAAGCTTCTCCATTTGCTATTGATCACATGTACATTGATAAGGATAAGATACTGTTCTCGATAAAAGCTAAAAATCTTGGTGTTTATTTTGATGCGAAGTTGTCAATGACCCATTTGGCCCAAATCATGTTCTTGGAGCTACGCAAAATTAAACAGATTCGATCTTTTTCAAATGAAGAAGCTGTGAAAACTCTTCTCTCTTCTTTCATCCTATCTAGACTAGACTGCTGCTATTCCTTGTTATATGTTTTACCCATGGAGACCCTAAAGAGGCTTCAGCTGATTCAGAACAATGCTGCCCGTCTCATTATGAAAAAACGCAAAATTGATCATGTGTCATCCATGTTGAAACATTCACACTGGCTGCCTGTACAAACTAGAATAGAGTATAAGATCGCTGTTTTATACTACAAATGCATTCACGGCTATGCACCTAATTATTACAAAATGCACGCGCTACCCAAATCTGAGAGATAGAGATAGATAGATAGAGAGAGAGAGAGAGAGAGAGAGAGAGAGAGAAAGAGAGAAAGAGAGAGAGAGAGAGAGAGAGAGAGAGAGAGATAGAGAGAAAGAATTATCTTTCCCTCTATAACTCCTTGTCCTCTCACCTGCGAGGGTTACTGTCTCCTGATTCATTTAAAATGCTCATGAAATATTTAAGTATTTCATTTGATTAAGTTTTGTAACATTGAATTTTTTTTAGTTTTGTTTTTAACACCCCCTACCCAGACGTTGAATATCTAGATTTATAGTTTATTTTTTAATTTTTATCTCATCATTCATATTTTATATTTTTTTTTATAATAATATTATTGCTTTTCTTTTATTGTTAGTCCCGTCCATATTTATGTAAGTGTCTTGCGACTCCTGTTCAATATACCTACCCAGACGTGCATAGGCTATACGAGTCCTATTTGTTTTGTTTTAGTTCAGCTGTACTTCGTCCTATAAGCTGTATAACTGATGCAAAGCATGGTAAAGTGCTTTGAGCTAGTAAGGTTTATTAGGATGCGTTCTCATAATGTATTCATATTTAATGGCACAGACAAACCAAAGGGAGCAAAAGACGTTCCCCTGCAAGATCAATGATCTACTACTATTTATAGATCGTTGATCAAGGTACGCTACTGTTAAAAAGTTTCTGAAGTTAGCAGTCTGTACTTCCGCCTTCGTAAATGTTTTGACTGGAACTCTGGAACCTCAATGCTCGAAGCAACAGTTCTTAGTACTGGATTTTGTACTTAATTAGTTAAAGGGACAGTTTAAATATCTGGGCTAATTTAATTATCAGGCCGTAATCTATTGCTTTTAAAATTTATATCCGATGTAGATCTATATATCTAGATTTCTACGTTGCTAGATCTGAGAAACTGGGGCTAGATTTCTAGATGCAGACCTGTTGAGATCATAAGAAATGCGAAGTTCAAGACTCTAATCTAGATTAGATGGCAGAGGCTCCAGATTCGGATGTGGAGCGAACACTTCCACCAAAAGGAAGAGTTCAAGCAGGTAGGATTTGACTAAAATTTAACGCTTTTGCCATGCTCGTTTTTAAATTTAATCTAGAAATCTAGATTCTAGATCTAAATCAGCGTTAATTTAGTCTCTGTGTACCTCCTTCAGTCCTTATGGTGAGTCATTATTATTGATGGTCATCTTTTTAAGATTAAAGTATGGATTCATTATTTAGGTCTAGAGTATTTAGTTCCTAAGTCAAATGAGTCTTGTTTGAAAAAACCAAAACTTCATCCACTCAGGGTCAACTTAGAATATTCTAGATCTAGTTGTTCTCACAGTTATGAAGCTATTTTCATTTTATTAGCATTCCATAAGTTCACAGTAAACATGGTTGCTTCTGCTACCTGCAAATGCTTTTGGGAGCATAGCCACACTGTCTTTAATTTTACTTGGGCGACGCCAATAACTACCACTCCAATATGTTGTCCAATGTATCTAAACTAATTATATTTATAATCCTAATCCCCATCGCAACTGACCCAACACACCCTGCTGACTTCCTGAGGAAACAACACAGTCTAGACACATATAGATCAATAACTTTATCATCATAGATCTTTGAAATTTTATTTTAACTGAGTCATTTAGGCCTATAGCAAGGTAGAGATTTTAAAAATAAACCCAAAAATTTTTTAAAACAAGTATTTAACATTGTGACTTCTAACCACTCTCTCTCTAGTTCGATCTGAATCTTGGTTCTTAGCATGATATAGACAATAATTTGTGTGCAGTTTCTAGCAAGGTTTGACTCTTGAGTATATACTATATGACAACATTTTCTTTTAAAATTTTATATTGATCAATGCAAAGTTAATTTTTACAAAATGGGCATCATGGCATGTATTTGTAATGAACCTGACACACCCTGCTGACTCCCTGAGGAAACTATGTACTCTACCCACACATCAATAACTTCATCATCTGCAATAGTTTCACTTTAGTATTCTATGACTGTCAAATAATCTTTTCTAAGTTAATTTTTTAAATCTTTTCAGTGAGGCAACAATGGTCAGTCCACGAAGATGGTGCACTGGCTTACAACTTCCAGCAGGAAGAATGTAAGCTATGATAACATTTGTTCTTTATCTGCCTTTTATATCCCCTCTTTTTTTTCATTCATGAGCTCATTTTGCTGTGGAAGTTTTATATGTAAAGATTGATCTAAGTAGCTAATATAAAAATATTTTTAAAAGAAAAAGAATGTCAACTTTAAAAGATCAATTCTCTTTGCAGTACTTTTACTTAAAAAGTTAAGTTATGAATATATGATTGATGAAAAAACTTAAGTAGTACTTACAGCCTCATTGGAATTAGGGGATTGATATTACTTAAATAAATTGAGGAAAGTATTGATGTTTTAAAACTAATTTTTTAATAAAAATCTGACACAGTGACAGCAACTGAGAAAGTACATTATAAATGTATACTACTCAGTATAATGCTCAGGTAAAATTTGGCCATAGGTTGCATTGTCAGCTAATCATTCCATGACCATGTATATAGGGTTTTGTAATATTTCTACACAACAAGAAAGTTAAAAAAAATGAAAGAAAATGTCGAAGTAGAGGTCTGTGTACACCAAATAGATCAGTTAACGTTCTGATACTAGCTTTATTTAAGTGAGATTTTTTCTTAACTTTCTAGAAATTTTAAACATTTAACACTCCTTTTTTTTGTTGTGTAACTAGTTGTCGAGCACTATGGAATGAACAGATTCCACCGGCGTACAGTGCGAGAGGACATCCCTGTAGCAAAGTTTGTCCAGACGGAAGAGGAAATGAGGCAGCAAGAAGAGAGGATGAGAGAATTGCAAGCGCTTAAGATTCAGTAAGCAATAAATATTGTTTAAATTAGTTAGGAAATTTGGCAAGTTTAGTGACGTCTCGTTTGAGCAGTATGAAGGCTGTAATATATTCCAATATATACCGGGATTTTTATCATTTTATGCAATGGTCATATGTTGTAAGTCAACAACTTCCTTTCAGATGTTGCATCTATGGCAGAAATGTGTTGAATGTGACAGGGATGGGCATTCTCAGGATTTATCCTGAATTCAGGATTTTTTTCATTTTGATTTTAAGTAAAATCTTGATCTGGTTATACTATACTCATCAAGAACAAAAATTTTTACTTGTAAAATGGTTTTGCTGTGTATTGAGTTTACTTGTGTGAATTGCATCAGCAAACTTATAAATAATTACATGTAATAGCAAAAGCAATGTTTTATAATCTTACATAATGTGCACCATAACCTCAGTTTTTTTTACACAAGTATTGCCCATCCCTGATGTTCGGTTGTCACCTCGTATACTTTTATACAGCTAAACTCATAGTATTAGTTATGGAGAAGATTTGGTTTTTGTGTTGTTTTTTTTGCAAGATGAAATGAGCCCTTTAAAACCCAAACAATAGTCTGATACAGGGATGCAAGTTTTCCGATTTTAATCGGAATTCCGATTTTTTCGTCTCCCCCGATTTTTCCAATTTTCGAATTCCTTCTTCAACCAGACAATCAGCAACAAAAAAGTCGGAAAAATTATAAACTTATTAAAGTAAGAACTGAAGAACGGAAAATCGGAAGCGAATTACAAACCTTTTTCCAATTCTATGGCGATACCGATAAATTTCTTTTTGTTTATCCGTTAGTCGATTTCCGTTTATATCTTATATGTAACCTCATCGCCCGATTTCTTTTTCAAATTTGAGTACTAGTTCGAAACTGTCCACACAATGGGTAATGGGCGTGAAAGCAAAAGTGAAAGTATGCTACCGATAATTTTTCTTGTTTATCTTTTGTATACTCCGTGTAGTTCTAGGCCTACTACTACTAGTCATAAATAAAGTGATCTTAAGATAATACGAACACATGATTCTATGACTGTTCAAAACATCGAGAGTCCTTTACCTTTCTAGACCTGTTTAATTTTCAAGCAAGTGCCAGGCTAGAGGCTTATACTCTTAGATCTAGTAGTCTTATTCTTCAAATATAGATTAAATCTATTCTATCTCTATATAGATCTAGTTTAGACATGGAGAAACAGTGTAGCTAGTCATTAACTGACTTAGCCTTACTGGCTTACACGAGAAAATCTAGATCTAGACTCTAGTAACATTTGCTAACGATCTAGATTATGATCATGGTGGCCATTCCAAGTCTACATCTAGACCAAATTAAGTTCTTGGATTGGAAATCTACAACCTCACATTGTGTTTCTATTTAAAAGAACAAATGAGAGAGAAAGACATCAATGGAGACTTTTGTTGTAGTTATAAGCAGGAAAAATTTCGGACGAGGATGGTGTTGCATGATGTTTGCTGTGTAAAAGAAGAGTTTCTTACCAAACTGGTGGCAAAATCGTTTTTGCTAGACACTGAAGGGCTGGCATAAGTAATCAGAATAGCGCGCGCTCGGAAACTTCCATAAAAATATTTCCTGCTTTGGTCTCATGAGCTGCTTGCATCCCTGCTGATCAAAGACCAAGGTCTCTACTCTATTAAAATCTCACAGCTCGAAAAATTAGGCATGAACTACTTGTTTGTGGTGATAAGGGTACAGGTTACACATTTAACAGTTCTAGTGACGTAACAGTATTAATCTAAACAATGTAGACCTAACCCTGGATCTAGTTTTGAGACCCTAGACAATAGGCATATTCTTCAACTGCCTTATTATGGAAACGAAGTGCATAGATTAGCTGTACATACTAGTACGCAAAGTCGGATTGTTTTTTATCGAAGGTAAGGTAGATGATATCTCAGAATATCTCTCTTTAAGCACACAAAGATGGATTTTTTGCTTTGGAAATAAGATAAGCCTGATCTTAAAATTTTTTTGAGATGCACTAATTTACAATTTTAAGATTGGAGATAAGATCTATGTGTTTTCCTACAATTGTCCTAAAATTACAAGCATTATTATAAATTTGTCTTTTAGTTAGCATGCTTTTTCAAGGTGTGTGAACATATGTAATTTTCTCCTTAATTAGGCGGTGCAGTTATAGGGCAAAACAACCCCAGAAACTAATGCTTGACAGAGTTAGACTCCCAATACTTTTTAAACCCTTAGAGGGAAAGGTTTAAAAGTTAGCTCTTTTTTCTTTTCCTCCTGGCTTCAGTACTTAGTTGCCTTCAACTTGTCAATGTTTTTTTTTTTTGTTTCTCAGATTTTATTTCAGGTGGAATTATTTAACATTTATGAAAAAAAGACCAACAATCTTGTCTGTCTGTGTATATTTCAAAATGTTTATTTCATCCTGGTTTGTTTCAATAAATCCAAGTTTAATTACTTCATTTACAAAAAGGGTTTCTTTTTACATACAATTCATACCCCACATTTTAATAATTGGCCTTTTTAGTTTTATTTAATATGTCCTCAAAACAAAAGATCAAAATTTCAATGTTGTTTCAGGTCGGAAGAAGATGAGCGTGTGGCCAAGATGATGACAGAGAGACTTAAAAGGGATGCTGCTAGTGAAGAAGCTTTGAGAGAAATGGACGATGAGGTAGGAAATGGGTGCTCTGTAGTTTCTCGTATAGTCATATCGATGGCAGGCACATCAAACCTCTGATGTTAATATTAGATAAAGAAGAGACATCAGAGGTTTGATGTGCCTGCCATCGATATAGTCTTATGTCTAAAAGAGTATAAATTTCATTATTAAATTCCCCTCTGAACCATATTGATAATTTCAAGTCCGCTCTAACCCCCCCCCCCCCAAGCATGCATCGTCAAACATAAAACAACACAACTCTGAATTAAAACTGTGCAATTTCTTATTGCATATCAACTTGTAATAACACTGATGTCTGAGATATATTTAGAAAAAAAAGTAATGATATTAAATTTCTGAGATTTTTTCAAAATTATTTTATACTTTATAACCATTTGCAATGAGTTAGATATTGCAAATTTTTATGTAAAAAAAGCCCTAAAATTTTGAAAAAAAAAAAAAACAACCCATCTTTCTGAGAATAAAAAAGGTTAAAAGGCGGAACACTGCATTAGTTGTCAAAATTTCTATAAAGGATTGAAACTTATGAGGATTTAAATTATTGAGAGATAGAGAAAATTTCTGATGTCTAAGTAGTTTGGACAAGTTGCAACATTTATAAATGATATATTGCTAAAACATTAAATTTCGAATAACAGCTCTCTTTGAACAGCAATAGCAGGTCAATTAACTTAGAGGACTAAAAAAGTAGTTTAGCAATATTAGGTTTTATTTTCATTTAGTCAGCTCATAAAATATTTGCCTTGCAGCTCCATTCCAACAAAATTATACCAAGAAATCCAAAATAAAACTTTTTGAAATGACAGGTCAAAAAGGAAATCTATCACAGCTTCCAAATACTAAAAATTTGTTGTATCTGTGTTTTGTTTTCTACAATAAGTTTTCTGGGGTTAATGTTTTTGTCTATGTCACTGGTAATGTCTGGTGAGCAGGAAATAGCTCGACAGCTTCAAGAGAGGGAGAAGAAAAAATATGAGAGACACTTGGAAAAGAAGCGAGAGAAAATGCTCAAGGAGGAGAGAAAGGTGTTGGAAGCAGCACTGGCCCGAGAATCAGAAGAAGCTCGACTAGCAGTCAATTCTGGTAAGCCTGAATGTCTCTATAGTCTATTTCACCTTGAGTTTCTGATGTAAAAAAGGATCTTGGGGGGGGGAGCTATTTTCGCTCGCATTCAAATGAATTACAATTTTTTTACAAAACTGAAAATCTGCATTGTCGGTAAGTATTTTATCGATTGCCAATTTTTTCATCAATGACAAAATAATGTTTTATTGATTGTTGAAAGAAAAAAGGAATACAGTAAACTAAAACTACAGCAGAAATACGGTGCCACATCCATAGTTTGTTTCTTTTTTTTTTTAATCGTCTGCCATACTTTAAACTAAATAGCTAAGATATGAAACAAAAAATTAAAGTCTATATTTGCAAGTCTTTTACAGCTTTTCTTGTGTTTTTTAGAAATTTTCGCTGCTGTTTCAAGATAAAATTTTGTTTTTGAAATGTTTTGTGAAGCCTTTAAAAATTATAAAAGCAAATAAAAAAGCTTTGGTTTTTATTGTAATGTTTGTATTTTTTTTTTTTTGATAGACAGTGGCAGTGGCCGGATTGGAGACAGCATAGAGTCCTTAGATACTCAAGGTGTCAATATAAGAAGGTGACCTTGTTAATTGGGTTAATATTAGGATGTGTATATCTTGCATTCTGTCCAAATGAGTCGTAAGTCAAAAAGCTAAGTTTTGAGTGATAGGCTTTTAAAGTTTAGTGCATGTTCAGAAGTCTAAAGTTTTTGTTAATTTTTTATGTTGAAGCTAAAATCATTTTTAAGCAGTTTTAATGCTTAATTCATGTTGAAATTTCATGTTTTATGTATTTAATTTTAGTAAGTATGGTTTCTAAGGCATCAACACCTTGATAGTCATCTAAACTGAAAAAGCTATTTTTTTCTGTTTCTGAAATCTCAAAAATCCTTCTCCTCTCAACTTCAAACGGCTGCAATTTCATACAGAAGCATGATAGAGCTTTTGTGTTAATTGTTTTTAAAAGTAGAGAAAATAAGCTATTCTGTGGACCAATTTCGACTTAAGACTCATTTTGACTGGTTGCAAGATATATGTGACCCAACCATGTAACATCAGGCTCATGTCAAAATTTGGACGTATAGAGTTTATAGTATTAGGAGAAATTTCATATATGTACTTAAATTAGAAAAAAATCACTACGCTGACTTTACTAGATATTTGATTTATAAGCTGGCGAGATGGTAGACTTATCTAAGAGTAATTTCTTTTTTTTAGCAGCCATTTCTTGGGTTGGACTCAGTTTGACATAAGCCTGATTTTACCATGTCCTGTCACATATGGTATTCGAAATAAGAAAATACTCTTAGGTAAGTCTCTATAGCCTCAGGCAATGCTGTACACTACCTAATTGAGTCCTGATAGTACCTACTGGGTGAGCCTATGTGGTGCAAATGATAATGGTGACACTGGTAAATTATTGCTTGTATTTAGGTGGACTTAAAAAGACCAATGATTATAAAGCACAAAAAGGAAGAAACCCAGAAAAGTTGAATATAAGGCTATGAGTGTCATTTGAAATTAATTTGTTTCTTATAGTTTGTAACATTTTTAATTTTCCCCATTGAAGATTTTTTTCATGGACTATGCTGAAAGTTAAAAGATAAAATATTTTTGTTTTAACTACCTTTGGAGACTATTTTGAACCCCTTTGTGTATTTTGGCTTGTTCAAACATATATAGAATCTGAATTTTGCATTTTCTCTCATTATCTGAGACTTAAAATTGTTGCAACATGGCAGTGTTTACTTTGGTTTGTGGGAAACAGTTTTTAACAGAAATATGAATATACTTGATATTGGTAATCTGTAGTTGGTCAGGTTAAATGAGTTTGTCCTCAATCAATAAAAGTAATGCAATAAGAAAAGTTTTTAGACTATTATATATTGCATCCTGTGCAAATGAGTCAAATGTCGCAATCTTTTACATTACAAGTCTGATATTTTGAACATTGTATTTTATTGAGTTTCCAGAGGTTACAAGCTGCCTAAATCACCAGATTTTTGTGAAAAGACATTGAACCCTATTTTGATTTTATGTATGCAGGACAGAGAAATAAATCTTCGTTCAATAGGCAACGTATCAAATCAAAATTTCAACATTTGATTTATTTCCACCTGTTTGAGACATATTGTCATTGTCACTATGATTCCAAAAATGTGTTATAAGGAATGTTTTTGTCAATCACAGAGTAACACCAGGGGGACGTATTGAGGACGAGGGAGATTTCAGCGACTTCTACAAGCTGCCAGATGAGCTGGATGAAATGTCTAGGATGGAGATCCAAGCGTCTCAAGATGAGGTGAACTACTGGTCTTATCATGTCATTAAAATCCGCAAACGTTAGAGAAGATAAGACATAATTATGTCATAATTTTTTTAAAATCTGGAACTTTTTTTTAATAACTTATGATGATGTGAAAGAAATAATTGTAACTAGCTTTGATGAACCCAATATATTTCATTTGAGATGAAGCAAAAATGTTTTTTGCCTTTTTATTATTTTATAGGGGATTTTTCTAAAGGGCCTCTGCTAAAAAAAGTTATGATCAACTTCTGTCTGATTTGAAGATATGTTGGAAGATATTTGTTTGGAGCGAACCTGGACATAATGCTGATGGCAACTATTTTATATTAAAAAAGATGACTATTTGAAATTGTGAAGTGCATTACTTGTAAAGGTGATTTTAAATGCTCATGCCATTTTTATTTTATACATTATCTATATGAACTTAACTTTCCTCGATATTCAATGTATCTACTTAATTTCCCCTGAATTTTCTTTGTAGGAGCTGGCACGTTTGCTACAGGAACAGGAACACAAGGTAAATCAAGGAAAACTTAAAAAAAAAAATTCTTATTGATTTCTTTGCAGATTTTAAAGAAAAATAAACTAAAGATACATTTTTTAAAAGTTTTTAATTTGGCTGCAAAGTGCAAATGAATATATACTCTTTATTCTTTGCTTGGCACCCTATCTGCCATTTTGCTAAAACTGAAAGAAATAGAGGGCATCTTTTTTTAATGTACACTGGGCAAAACAATTTGTATGTATAAGTTTTATCATGTGACACATATTATTTCTTTTTGTTTTGTCAGAAAATAAAGCATGGTCAAACAACGTTAGTTGTCTAAAATAAAGATGTAGTTTGCAACATGTTTAGTTTCTTGAGCTCATTCGAGTCTCAGCCCTGCTTGATCATATGTGACCCAACATGGGAAAACCCAGCTAAAGACGGAAATTTTAGTATCTACAAATTTAACACCACCAGAAAGTGCAGAATTTAAGGAACAGTAAGAAA